>JAGDQP010008535.1:0-16393 GCA_022664845.1 Lepisma saccharinum
TTTCAAACATTACAAAGATGTAGTCTATCTTCTTAAACACTATCTAACATTTACACAGATAGCAAAGTCTTTCATCGCCCTGTTTGCATTTTCACATCAGACGTCACGAGTTGAGTACCGTTTTCATCAAATAATAGTTAAGACAATGTTTCAATCTTTAAAGAAGATTATACACAAGCATCATCTCTTCACGTGAATTTAATCTTCTGTACATTACCTCTAGTTTATCATATATTTAACTAAGCCAGGAAATAAACTATAATGGTTTCAAAACAAGTAACATACAAAGTTTTCTGATCTCATTTCCCCCACTTCTTTAATCAGATTCTACGGTCGCTGTTAACATGCCATAGTTGATTAATCTCAACATTGCATCAGCCTAGGCTTTAACTTGGAACGATTTCAAAATGAGTATGATAGTTCGTGTGCAAATCAGAGAAAAGATTACTTCAGTTTTAAACGTCTTTCCTTCCTGTTCAGTCGTTTTCTAAATCGGTCTGTAATTTCACCTTCACAAAACTTTATATATGAAGAATATTATCCTTCATATTAAAAAGACTGAACTTCATAGGAAATATTCAAAATAAAATATATGATAACCTCCTAATATTAGCAGATCATCGGGCAGGTCTTTTCCGACAAGTCCAGTCTTCGCAATATGTATACCAACTTAATAAAATAAAATGTGTTAACCTCGTAATAGTATGACTTCACCGTGAACACGTCCTTTCCGTCAGACACACTTTTTGTTGTTTTCTGTACAATAAGTTCCGCCTTCCCAATATGTATAGCACTCCAACCCCCCAAACCCCATCAAAAATAAATGTCTTAAGTTTAGCCTTCCCATTATGTAACTCTCCTAGCACTATCACCTCATCCTGTCCTGCCAAGTCCTTTCTTACAGGTTCAATTTAATATGCATAGTAAAAAAATTCTTTTTCTTTTTTCTTCTTCTTCTTTTTCTTTTTCTTTTTTTCACTGACCTGGACTTTAACCTGGTTAAAACAACAACAAAATGTTGGTCCTCTTCTACTAGACGAGGATTATAATATTCCATCTGGATTGGAAAGCCGGAAGGAAAGAGCCCTGTGGGAAGATCGAGATGACGTTGGGAGGACAATATAAGAAGGGATCTTCGTGAAGTATTTGTAATGAAGATGAGGGAAGGTAGTCGATCAGCCTCTTACGAAGGCATTCGGGCATTCGTCTGGTGTGGCTGAGGACAAACCTAGACAAAAATGTCACGATGGCCGGTTTCGAAGCCGCATGGACGCTACCGCCTGGACCATGAAGCAGGGGTGTAACTACTATGTCGCAAAAGCTCGCAATGCGGGGAGCCCTTCACAATAGCCTCTCAATGGACCGTGAGTATCGAACTTCGGCCATGGGTATTCTCTTGCAGGGTGGGGACCTAATATGTATTTACACCTCTGCCATGAAGCCTTGGTAGAAAGTCTTGCTAGCGTATCTCAAGGTAGAAACTAGAAAACTGTCTAAAGAGAAATAAGAGGTGGGGTGAGAGAGTCGCAAGCATATAAGTTTTTTTAGTAACAGAGCTTTTATTTAACTTGCCCAAGTCATCTGTAATCTTCTTCCCATATGTGGATGGGGATGCGTCTTTGGACCAACACTTCGTACGACCAACAGCATCTCAAGCATCAAGAACCGGCGTACGACCAACACCCCAGGGCAAAAATCTGTATTGCTCGAACGACGTGTTGGTTCAACGCCGGTACTTCGAAGTGTTGGTTTCATGCCGGTGTTGGTCCAACGCAGTGTTGGTTCTACGCAGGTGCCCAAAAAATAATTTAAGATTATATTTTTTATTATCTTTTCAGGTTTTATATATCTGGGGCGTTGCCAATTTTATTGTTGGTCCAATGCCGTGTTGGTCAAGCGCCGTGTTGGTGTTGGTCCAACGCCGTGTTGGTATAACGCAGTTCAACGAACACGGCGTTGGACCAACACGGCGTTTGACAAACACTAATAACTGTCATATGACCAATGGCCAGAGACATACTGGTAGAAACTAAATATTTTTCACAATGTGAAATGTAGCATTCTTGTAGAAACATTACTGAATTTTGTAAATTTCAAATGTATTTTTTTGTAACGCACCATCTTAAAGGCCAACAAGAACGTAACGAAGAGGGTGGAATGTTAAAAAAACATCTTTGAGTAATGCCAATGAGCGTTAGATGAATTGCAAAACTAACAGAATTAATGATCCGATGCTACTTGCATGTGCCAGTGATTGAGACTGGGGCTACACCCTCCTTCCAAAAGTCAGTTAAAAAGGACTTCACAGTAAATGCCCTTACAGAGACTTACTGTACTGGCGAAATATATTTTTTAACAAATAATGTTAAATTTGCAGTTATTGTAGAAAAATGTATGATTTTTTTTTTTTAAATCTGGAATGTTATCTTGACAACAAAGGAGCACAAAGGGTTAGTTAGTAGCACAAGAAGTTAGTCGAGTGTCACAAATATTCCAATTGGGGTAGGCGGAATGCCAATAAGCTTCAAAATAATCGGAAAGTCACAGAATTAACGCTCCGATGTTAATTGCATGAGCCAGTGTCTGTTTTGTTGGCTATAGAACCCTTGAAAGAAACAATTAAAAGAACTTCACGGTAAATATATTCAGCAGAGATATATTCACAGAACCTAATTTTTTGTACAATTAATGTGAAATTTAGCATTTCTGTAGGTCCAAATCTTACTCCGGGCCGGACATTTTTTTGTTTTTGTAACACTCTCTGTGCACCTTCTAAATCGGTCATGCCAACATATCCACGCAGATGTGAAAAATTCAGAATTTGTTTAAAAGAATCTCAAAATTCACTATACTTTTGAGAAAAAAAAGATAGCTTTTCACGCTATGGTCTTGCTGAGGACATTTACCGTATCGTTTCTTAAGTTATTCTTGGAAAGGGGCTGCAGTCCTAGACAGATACTAACTTATGCAAGTAGCATAGATAGCATCGGAGCATTTATTCTGTGCTACTTCCAATTAATTTGACGCTCATTGGCGTTCTAAAAAAAATATTGATTGTTTATAACGCTTCCCTTTGTTACTCCTCTCTTCCATCGTTTAGGAGGTGCGTTGCCAAAATAACGTTACAGATTTAAAACATTCATACTTTTTTCACATTAATGCCAAATTTCATATTATTTGTGTAGAAAAATAACTTCTGTCAATATGTCTCTGGTAATTGCATTTATCATGGAGTTCTCTTTAAGTGACTTTAGAAGGGGACTTTAGCTCCTATACCAGTCGCTGGTATTACCACCCAAGAAAATGGCGGAGCACCCTCCTAGAAAGGTCCTGTAGGTTATGAAAATTTAGTTATTATTCTCCATAGCATGTGAACTGGATAAATGCTGTGACATCGCTTCAGATGCGAGAATTTTAAGATAACATTTTATAAAACATGTATTACCATATTACATTTGAACATTAATTTGTATATATTCTTACCTACCTCCTTTCATTCAGAATGTTTGTGTATCATTTTTAAACATTCCAATTGTCCAACATCCCTGCTCTTGTCTCCCCTCTCTATATCAATTACTTCTTTTTTATATCCCTATCTTAGCCTCTGTCCCCTACCCTGTGTATTATAAGAATTATAAATATCGTAACTATTGGTGAATAAAAGTACAGAAAGACGAGTTGCAAATATAAATAACGTAGTTCGTCTTCAGTATCGGACATCTTCCCGTCATCCAGTTTGAATAGAGAATTTCATGTTATCCGTCACAAATATAAACCATAAAATACATCCTGAGCATTGGATTACACTGGAAGTGGATAAACGAGTTTAAATATTTGCTCTAGAAACTACCTATCGACACTAGGTAGTCACTTCATTATTACGTAGAGCTCGATGGTAAGCGCGTAATTTGAGTTCACGTTTTAGCCATTCACAAAGTATTTTTCAAATGGAGATAGTTTTGGGGATTTAGATGTTCCTTTGTCAGATTGTGTGTTGTTATAAACAGAGTAACATGGAGTTTTGTTTCGTCATAAGCGTTTGTCTTACCCGATCGGGAATACTTAAAAGGGATTCTATTATCGTCTAATGTCATGTCAATTTAAGTCTTTATCTTGTTGCTTAACGTCAATACTTCTATCATGAACATATTGATTGAAATCATTTCTATTTACAAAACTGATACCTGTTCCGACATGCAGACTTCCAGGGAAACTTCTCCCTCATCCCCCTGTTAATTCGCACAATGCGTTTCCGTACGTTTGCTGTATCTGACTTCTGTGAATTCTAGTATACTTTACAAACTTACGTAAATCGTAGAATTTGCGTTGCATTTTTCAGTTACCACAGAGTTTGTGTATCCCTTCCAAGAATTATTCCTGTGCTCCAGTATCCATTTTGTCAGAACGTGTCACGATGTGTTCACATTTATTATTGTTTTCTTGTATTTTTAGTGTCATGGGTTAGCGGAGGTGAGGTAAGGTCAGGTTCGCATAAACAGATAGAAATGTATTTTCAAAGAAAGAAACGAGAGTGTAAAGATACATAACCGAACCTGACCTTACCTAACCTACCCTAACCCATGGTAACTAATCTAGGATAATCTACGAAAAATGCAAGAAAGCAATTATTAATAATACATATGAAGAGATAGAAATAAATTTTGAAAGAAAAATCTCGCACACGCCGAGATTTGAATCCGGGTCCTTTCACTCAACAAGCCGACGCCTTATACAATTACCCACGATCGCAGCTTGCAAATGGTGATTTCAAAGTTGTATACATGTGTTACGTAAAAATGCTACGAAATGTCATTTGCGCGTGCAATGCTGTAGTCCCAGAATTTTTACAGGGTATACGCTAAGGTTAGGAATCTTTAAATATAGATCATGTTTCTATTAAATATAGGGAAGGAATAAGTTAATTTCTACAATTATATGCATAATTTGTTGCATTGAGGGAATAAGAAAAAAGATGTTGCGACTTTTGCACAACTACAAAGCATCTATATCAGTTAAAATTCAGTTACAATTCTTTATGTTGAATTGTCGACTCTGAAGGCAAGGGATACAAGTGAGATTAACGAATATCAACAAAGTATTTCAGCCAAAGAATATTTTAGGGCCACTTCAATTTACGGGTTCTACCACTCCACCAGATCTTAGCTCAGTTCATGAATATCCTGGCCTTTCTTCTCCTGAACCCTCTGCTATGTCTTCCACTGCAGAATCTCCACAAAGGATGGACATAGAAGGTTTCGCCAGACTATCCATGCCATACTTCCTCGGTTCAGACTACAAACATGTTTGATGCCCTTTGTCAAGATCCTATAAAGCAAGCAGAAAAACAAGAAGATCGTTCCCAATGAACACCTCTTCCTACCTTCACGAAACCACCTGCTATTTTCATCTATGGAATTACAAATAGATATCAGTTCAGTAAAACACTAATTGCAACTTGTCAGATTCGCCCGGTATCAAGCAGACCGCTGAATGTATTATATTCCAAGCACAATCTAAAGCTGATTTTGACAAACTACAGACATATTGTCTACAACAACAGATCCAATTTGCCTTAGAAGCTCATAAGCAAGATCGCCCACTTAAGGTGGTGCTACGCAAATTATCAATAAAAATTATTCCTCCTGATATTTATGAAGACCTAGTCACTCAGGGACTTCCCGTCTCACAAGTTATTCAACTTCACCGAAGAGACAAGACTACAAAAGGCAAAATTTAGTAACCATTATTTTTGGTTACGCTCCGAAGGGCTGAAAATGTTAAAGCCATCTTTCAACTGAAACATGTTATTCACTATATTGTGAAAGTTAAACCATATAAAGGCTCATATATTCTACAATGCTACAGATGCCAGCGTTTTGGATATGCCCAACATTCATGTTTCAATGTACCACGATGTGTCAAATGTGGTGACATCCATTTAACTTCATAATGTGACAAGACATCTAAAGAAACACCTGCTTGCTGCACTAATTGTGGCGGTGCCAAGTCCGCAAGCTACTGGGGCTGTAAAGTTTTTCAATCTGTAATTTCCCGACGCAAAATTGAACCTTGTGTCAAGACTTCCAGCACTGCAGCTGTCAAGACATCCACTTCTCTACCTAAACCTGATGCCACTGCTGGCGATACCCTGAATGAAGTGTTTTCTTTATTTCAAGATTTTTCTACAAGTGACTTACTTTCTAAGATTGGTCAAGCTCTCATCCGATTTCGTTCCACAGCCAACTTATCTGACACGATTTATATTGTCATCGACAACCTACAACAAATTTTTACTGCTTGCAAATGTTAATCCTGATGTAAAGCAGATTTATTTCCCATTGTTTTTACAAAAGAGGACTGTATTTATACAGATTCCATCAACTGCCTTGGTCTTATTATCTCACGTCATTCAAGTTTCATCATCAATGGAAGACAACCATCTCTCTTTCTTCTCCTCCTTTTTCCTCTCTCAATCCTATCCTCCTTTCTCATTTTCAAAATTTTCTTTAATTACCTATGCACAGGAAAGCGACAGTTGCACCCTGGACAATCACATACGCAACTCATTAAGTCAACGCATCACAACCTATGGAAGGCCGAAACTTCGAACCATCAAAATATTAGTCATGAAAAGGTTAGTTAGTGAAAAGATATACTGATCCACATCCTGTATTTATATCCCTTCCCTCTTCTCAACATTTTTTCCCGATCAAATGAACGAATGTCTCATTTCAGCATTGACAGAAATTGTCATGACGTCACACTTGGCTACTTGTGGGGGAAAGCACGATTTAATCGAGTGTGCAAAAAGAAAACACCATACCTGAGTTACCTAACCTCCATGTGCGCTTGGTCACTAATTTTATTACATTTCCTAATAAAAGAGAAAAGTTATTTTTCGTAAAGAAAAAGTATAAATAAAACCAAACCATGATTCGATCCCGAATCCTTCGCATTAGCTTTCCGACACTCTACCAATACGCCAAGCGATCAACTGGATAAAACCAGCTGCTTGGCAGTTTTGTTTGTCATTATACGGGTATGCAGGTAGCTAAGTGGGAAGTCAGGGCAATTTCTGTCAATACTGAAATGAGACATTCGTTCAAGATGTGGAACCAAAAGCATTTGACCGTAGTAATCCTGCCGGCTTAACTCGCTGACAGTATCCAATTTAATGGCAGATTTAACAGCTGCTTTGTTATGGCCTGCGTAGCTAAGTGGTCAGCGTGTGAGACCCAGATTCACAAGGTTCTGGGTTCGATTCCCAGTCTGGATTTCAAAATATTTTCTCCAAGGAGTTCAGCGCTGTAAATTACGTTCGAGATTGCTTCTGAAAGAGATTTATTACATAAAGGAAGAAACACAAGACCGAGTGAGGAGGAAGGGGAGAAAGACGCACACTGTGTTATCCTTAAGCGTTAAAATTTCATTTATTTCCATGTCTTTCGCTATTTTCCTTTTTTTCCTCTTCCTTCGCTCTTTCCCCGTCTTCTTCCATCTCTCTCTCTCTCTCTCTTTGTGTGTGTGTGCGTGAGAACAAAAAAAGAATGCGATTTCTGTCTATTTATCTCGTGGTTCTCTACATGGTGCAGTGGACTCAATCTTTCTTGCTCCAAGTGGAGGAATATCCTGGCATGCCATCTTCTGGAGCATATTTGTACTGTCATGTTGGTTGTCTAACTATGAGGCGTACAGTGCAACAATTCTCCTGGAGGAAAATGCTACAATTTTCTTGTAATTTCAACCTCCACTTACTTTTGTAAGGAACTGTACAAGAGGTGCTGGGAACAGTTTGCATTTTTGAGGTGGTTGGAGAATGGAATCTTTGCAATAGAAGTCGAAGAAATATACACAGAAGATTTTGGGTAATTTTAAATCGCATTATAAGATAGCAATGGGATACTTCAACGCAGAAATAAGAAGCTAGACGAAGCAGTTACACGAAAGTCGAATAGCTTGAATTTGGAAAAAGAAACAACAAAGACCGAAGAGAATTAAAAGAGACTGATGAAGTTTTTAGAAACCAATAAACGATTCATTTCGAGTACAAGTTTTAAGAAGAAAACTCAAGTGAATTGAACAAGGGAAGGCCCGATGGAGCTTAAAACAAAATAGATTATATTCTATCAAATAACAGGGAAATTGTTCAAGATGTGTATCTTCAGAACAGTTTCGAAATCTCGAGTGATCATAGGATAGTGAGATGAGAGTTCGCAATAAACACAAGATTAGAGAAGAAGTTTATCAGGTAAAAGCCATCATTTTAGATTTAAAAAGAAAACAAAGAAATAGCAGACAGAAATCCGAGATAGAACTAACCAACATAATCAGCACTTGGGAGGAGATAGAAGATTAAGAAGATATCAATTGCAAATATAACATACTGACTGGGATAATAAGGGAGAGAGCTAAAGAAATAGCAGGCATGAAAACGGAGAGTAAAATCTAGGACGAAACAAAACTTTTAATGAAGAAAAACTAGAAATAAAAAAGGGGGATAATACTGTAACGAGAAATGAATGCATATAAATAAATAAAATCTCAACGAAGAATGTACGAAACTATAAATAAAACGCAATATTGTTGGTAAATAAACCACTGAAAACGGATTTCGAAAAAAAAATCAAACAACACTTCTTGAGCTGAGAAAAAACAAATACTGGCTGTTGAGGGACCTCATGATACGGTAGCCAGAAATTATAAAAATATTTTAAAAAATCGAAAGAGAATTTAACTACTCCGATGAAGAATTAGGAATCGAAAAAGAGAGCCGAAAATGATGCGGAGAGTCCAGACCTGATGAAATAATATATTACTGTACAAATATTTACAACTAGATTAAAAGTGACTGAAGAGGGCGAAAACAGCAGAAGTGTTTGTGTTATGTGAACATCCCATCATTGGTATTATAATTTCCAGGAATCAGACCAGCAGCTCACACTGTTAAAATTTTTGGAAATGTTCCTTGATATATCCGCTAATGTTTCTGATAGATGTCAGTGCTTAAGGTTATCTCCAAGAATCCTGAAAAGTAACGAATAATTTATTTTACGTTTTGAAATGTCTCAGAGTTCAGTTCCAGTGTGATTTGCTTACATGCGCAAAAAGAGAAAACGTTTTCTTAAATATACGTACAATGTTCATCAAGTGTTAGTTGCCTCATTTTTGATGGCTTTTTTTCGCACATATGGGAGATATTCTAAGTGAATAGGTATTGAGATACCTATTGACAAAGAGAAAAGATATTGAAACGTGGCGTAAGTAGTGGAAGTAATCTAGTTTATGTTTTTGGTGAATGAGCAACGCATTTCTGACACTACTGTTTTCATACGTGATCCAGTCTGTAAGACGTCGATCTTTTAATCGAATACTAGTTTTCTAAACTAATATTCCAAAATACTACAAATGATCAGAGCAGAGAGAGCTTTATTTACAAGACAAAGCATGTTGGAAATATGTCTGATTTTCCTGTTTCATACAATATATGCAATATTTAATAAAGTTAATATGTGATTGACATAGAGCAATAGCTTCCCTGACGACTTTCGTTTTTCAACAAAATTAGTGTGCCTTTAAGATTTAAACAACTAACGTGAACTTAACTTAATATTCCCTAATAGATATAGCCAGAGGCGGATAGGCGTTACACTTCTGCCGCTTAAGGGCTACCGGCAACTTGCCGCTCCCTCATCAGTCACCCTGTCCCACTTCATTTCCACTCACACCTTCTTGCCGTCAGCAACAATACTCCTCCCTTCTCTCTCTCTCTCTCTCTCTCTCTCTCTCTCTTTCTCACTGGTAATACACCTAGAAAACCTCCTTACCTTGAAGGCACCCTTGTGCTCAGTCTTAGAAGCCCTAACATATACACATATATAAAGCATGTAATATTAAAAATAACGTTGTCTGTTAGAGCTTTGAATATTAAGTCCAAAAAAATATGTAACACTGATTCACAAAAGGATATGTTGGAAAAGAAAACAAAAGAGTATGTTCCGAACACTTCATTTGATTACAATAAAAATCTTAGTTAAGAATAGAACTCGTGAACAGAGTTTAAAAATGAATCTATCACATCATCAAAGTTCAACTGTATGGTTATCTTGGATTCGATTGTCAAAACTGCCACATCCTTCAAACGTTCCTCAGTTATGGTAGATCTTGTGTAGCGTTGTAACCTTTTAAAGACGGAGCAGTTCGACGCACGAATTCTCAAAAAAGTTTTAGAGCCAAGTCAACGTAAGGGTATACGTCTTGAAGTTCGTTCTCATGTACTACTTCGTAAGGTTTGAATCTGTTTTTTGGACTTTCAGTTTCATCCAATCCTTTCAAAAATCCAAAAAACGTAACCACTCGTTCACAAAATCTTTCGTAATTGGTAGATCTTTAAAAGAATACATTTTCTTGCTCTGTTCCATTAGTGTGTTTATGTCAGGGTCTTTTTTGCCAGCGCTAATTAAAAATCCAAACAACGAGTTGAGCTCATCTTATACAGGTTTTCTTCTTTCCATTTCGTTACTTAATGCGTCAGTTATTGCACTGTAAATATGAATTCTTAAGTTTTCTATGTCAATCAACTCTAATTCTCTTTCTCCAGTTTCATCAGGTTGGAGCTTTCGTCTCTTCTTCCTTTTTGTTTCATCTTCATACTGAGTCACTTTCGACTTCATCAGCCCTCCATTTTCATAAATGTCCAAGTTTCTTCTTATACTATATATGTACTCTGATAAAGACCAGTACAAGACTGATACTATTAACAGGTCGATTTCAGGTGATTGCTGCTTTTTACTAGATACGTTAAATCTAGATAACATATCTCCTCATAGAATAGAAAGAAAAACAGTTTCTAATCTGTGAAGCTGAGGGAGGTAGCTGGATGTTTCACTTCGTCTTTTCTCTTTCGTCATTCGAAATAATTGTAAGTGCTTCTATTACTTCACCCCAGTCTTCATTTAACGACAAGCGTCATCCCTTGCAGATCAACGTTTTCTTGATAGGTTTTTAGGCTTCAGTTGTCTTCCTTGCCTAGACATCTCGTGAATACCTCCCACCTTCTGGTAGAGAATGAGAAAAATTATAAAGGTTATTAAGAAGCATGAAAAAATAATGACTTTCTTTACAACTGCTGGTTGAATGTTCACCGACTAAATTCAAAGAATGAGCACTGCAGGATACATACACTGCTGTCGGTGATGTTTCTCATATTCTGGCTTGTAGTCCAGTGTACTCTCCAGACATGTTGGAGGCATTGTCATATGACTGCCCCTGTAGCTTTTTATATCAATACCATATTTATCGAAGACATCTGTAACAGCATTGAAAAGCTCATCTGCTTTATGACCTACATTAGGTAAAAAGCAGAGGAATCTTTCTGTGGGAATTCCCTTTTCGGGAACGCATCTAATTATTACGGCCATTTGGTCAATATGGGAAATATCTGGAGTAAAGTCGATCACTAAAGAATAATTCTGTGCTGCTTTTATTTCAGCTATTATTTCTTCCGTGGCTTTTCGGCCCATCAGTCGAATTCCTCATATGTGGTGGAGGACAAGTTTGAGGTGTTACATTGACCTGGATTGACATACTTAGGTAGAAACGTGGGTCGCTAAGAAGAGGTCAATTTTTGTATATTAACTCTATACACATTATAATGTTTCCGCAATTGTGTGTTGACCCAAATCTCTCATAATGCCCTCTTAAAGGTAGACAAGCAACAGAAGCTAGGGATATAACAACTACAACTACTCTTTTTAAAACATTTTTTGTGTACTTGTTTTCATCCTCAATTTGAGTTACAAGCTGAGGATTCATTCTTCCTGCTATGGTCATTCTTCTCTTCATTTAAGACGCATGACTTAACGCATGTCTGATGAATTCTCGTGGCTTTTTTGAAACAGAGTTTAAGTTAGGAAGCGATGTTGCCCCCAATTAGCCTTTTATAACGGCTAATATCTAACTTTGAAATGTCTTGGTTTATTTAATTTTTTATGACTTGCTCTCGAGTGTTATCATTGACAGGCCACAAAGCAGGATCAGATACAAAATCTTTGTCATACTTTTCGGAGTGTTCTGTCGTATTTGAGCTCCTCTGAGGAATAAATTAGAAAAATCTTTGTCTACCAGTTCAGCATGTTAAGGCTTACACTCAATTTTGGAGTCCTTGAAATTATCGTCCTTTTGTTCTGTGGTTGGTGTTTCAATTTCACCGCTAGTTGCCAATTCTACCTTGTAGCTGGGTATAATTCGTTTTGGAATAATTATATTGTTTGTCCAGATTTTTGGGTTTCCACGTGGCTTTTATTGTCAGGTGATCCTGATCGATGTTCCGTTTCGGGTTTTCGAAAAAGAAATATTTTTGCAGTCTTCTTTACTACTTCCTGTTCTATTTCTATTTTTTTCTAATGCGGCTTTTCTATAAGCAGCACCACTTAAACGCACACGTAATTAATCATGTCAAACTTTTTTAATGTAATGTGGTTAGGAATGAGGTAGAATTGTTATTTTACTAGCTGCTCAAAACTTTCTTTAAATTTAAAAGAAAATCGAACTGTAACTAATGAACACAGCTCGTTACCAGCAATTGTTGTCCGTGTGAATCGGCTTTGAACATCGTCATAGTTCTTCACAACTGGTGATTCATTAAAATACCATACTTATCCATCACAATAACCCATCAATTACGTGTTAAAAATTGTAAACAGACACTCTGCAGTTACATATAACAATGTTGTTACCCACTCAAGGCAATAATCATAAAAGTTGTATATACATTTCTGTTTTCCTAATGCTGAAAGGTCACAGCTCCCTGTTAATTCAGATTCGCTGGCTCATTTTTAAAACTAGAATTCCGCTCAAGAAATTCAGCAGTTCCATCTTTATTATAAACGTAATAGCAACATTTCACTTTCATGGGAAGCCAAAATTCTTCACTCCGTTTGGATATTAAAATATGTAAATATGTGAAAAGTTTACCTTTAGTTCTCTAATTCTTCTTCTTAAAGAATAAACATAGATTTCTTACCAATTATCCTAAAATTCAAAAATATGTTTAATTTCTGCGGAGCTTACAGCCTTTCATAACAAGATGAGACGCGTGTTGTAACTCCTAGAGATTTGAAATCGGCCAACATTACCAGAAGTATTTTCCCCAGTTGAATTATATATAATTCGATGATATTTTTTTGTACAGCATTTTAACACAATCTGAACGTAAATTTTACACTGTTTGAGCTCCAAAACAATATTTTATCAGTATTCCCAACTACCGCAGTAAAATATTACAGCTTTGGAAGGAAGAAACTTACAAAGGAAGCTTCAAACTGCATAGGGAAACAATATCATGGCTGGTTATATTCAGCTTCAGCGCCAAAATCAAGTCTCGTAACAAAAAAAAAAAAAAGATTATTTTGGGGATCCCGTTTACATGTAAAGGATACTAGCTACTGTATGTATAGGGCATCATCTCTATACGACTTTCTCCATGGCCGGCACAAGCGGCATCCGCCTCCGCATTCTACAGGCTTCCCATCGTGTAAACTGTCAATATTTTTTCAAACTACATATTGAACTTTTTCATATTTTGAAAAGTTTGCTGCCCCTGAAATTTGTTCATAATTTGCCGCCCTGGGCTGTAGCCCTTGTAGCCCCCCCCCCACTAAATCCGCCACTGGATATAGCACACAACATAAACGTTTTAGGAAGCTGTAAAGAGGTCTACCACAACAAACTACTACGCATTACCTTAGCGTCTCAAATTACCATATTTTACACTATTGCTTTATATATATAAAGTGTGGCATACGTGCAGATAGAGGTACCATTGAGTGTTGTGTTTCCAGCAACTTACTAATTATAGTAAAATGCTATGAATTTCGAGTCAATTTGATAATGTATGAAAGTAACAACGGAGTCTCTCCCGATGAATATAAACTCTACAGAGATACTTATTATTATTGCATTAGTGTATTAGGTAGTTTGGTCCACGGCCGAACATCCTGACTGGCGTTTTCTAGGGTTTCCGTCAGATTCACAGAAATAGTACCTTAGGTAAGGCACTAATCGATACCTTTCTTTCCTCTACCTCCCCATCCCGTCTTGAGTCAAAAGATGCCAAGTTTCTTTCAGTTCAAATTCAAATTAGATAGCTTGGTTTCACTGAGACTATCCACGGCATCCATGGCGACAATCGGGGCCATCGCGTTCCATCTGTGGTAAATTAAATTTTCTTCCTAACACAGGATGTCTTGCTAGTTTGTCAGAACTCAATAGTTGACTTAAAAAAACAAAACTTGAGTTTTAAACGAAAATTACGGTTCTGTACAGTGTATGAAATTATTTGACACACGAAAATATTTTTCAATAATTATGTTGAAGAGTGAGTTACACGTGACACTTAATCTCGCTTTCAATAAATACACTCCCAATTTGTCTAATTAGAAATTTACCTAAACACTCCGTACATTTAGTAAATCTCTTCTTTCATGATTTACCAATTTGTATATTATTACTGTCGTATAAGAAGTATTTCTTTATAGGGCAGAGCGTGGTTTCTTTAGCGCGATAACAGTATGTTGAAATGAGGGCATCGAATCATTTCCTGACTGAATAAATACACGCAACGGCTTACTTGACCTCACCACGTCAAGCACCTTCTGCATGGTAAATTCCTTTGGCTTGATCTAGTTGACCAATAGAGTACTTGCTTTGTAATGACGTCATTCTTAAACCAAAATAACCTTGCCGCAACGATGACGCCGCAAATGTGAATATTTCAATAAGAAATAACTTTTATAAATTGTTCAATTGTTCACACACGCTCGTTTGCTACGGTACGTCTTTTAGAAAGTAAACTTTACATTTTCTGTCTTTATAGCGAGTTCAGTTGCCTCTAAAGATACCTTCGTCTAAGGAAAGTAGACCAGATACTGTGATCTGAAAAAAAAAAGGGAAATTCATTGAATTTCTATGAAGCAACCACGAAGGACGTTCGCATTAATGCAATTCACAAGTAACTAAATTTCAGTTAGCTTCCTAGATCAAGAGTAGTAAACTACACATGTACGTTGCATTTGCCATGCTGGAAAAGGACACTATCAAGAAGTGTGCATCGAAAGAAAAGGGGAGTGGGGATAATCAGAAAACGATCCTAATGTGATCCTAAAAATTAGCTACTGAACTTTAGAAGTAACAACAATTCTTATTTATTTTTAAACAATCAAAATTTTAAATTTTATTGACAAAACATACAAACTTCACAGTCGAATCCTGGCACTAACAAGAGAAATAGTTTTCTTTGTCATTCCTCAAATTCTGGCATGTTTTTGAGTTCCAGAGGTTTCAATTTTGAGCCCAAAAACCTACCTCTTACAACACCTAATAAAATTAATATTTTGCAGTCAATCAGAGAAGATGCACAAAAGTAAAATGCTGTCTTTGGGAGTTAATTTTTATCAATTGGATACATAGTAGAAGTTAATATGTAATACCATCAGGTAGTCAGTGTTACCAACCTGGTACCAAATTTTATTTCACTACGTATGATAATTAGATTCTCTAATGATGATAAACATAATATGTGAAACAAAGATTGGAACGTTGTAAACTGCAATATCATACTAGGTTGAACATATCCTATGACCATTTTACATCTTATATTATTCATACTTTGAAAGATTGAATTGTATGCTTGACATAGGATGTCGTTTATCATCACTAGGGGGGATATCTAACGTGCAATAAATGTACTATCATGGCCAATATAAAGTTTACATGACTTTGTTATACACGATTTTTCTCTAAGTCTAGAAGACAGGCCACCCAACTAACGTAGAGCGGACGGGGTGTGATTCTGAGAGTGTCTGAGTGAGCGAGCAAGGGTTGGAATTTTCTTTTCTTTAACAGAAAACATTATCACATGTTCTGGAAAGATATTTATGATTTCTTGTAGTATGTAGCAAATAATGAAAAAAACTTAAACAAGTCGCATTTCAAACACCAAAAGGAAACCTATTTGTATTCTAGGTGGGCCACTAGTTGAACTTTACTGAAAAGTGTAATTTCAATTGTCCAGTAGAAAAGATCCTTACCAAATATATGGAGAAACGAAAATGAACTTTGAAACGTATGGTTCCTAGGTAATTATTTCTTTCTTAATGAATCGAGTATTCCATAGAACACTAACGTTATACACGAAAGACAGGAGGAAATATCTGTTTCTAACAGTTCTTAAGATTGGGGCACAATATTTATGCTTTATAATTTCTGATAAGAAGTTATTGATTACGTTAATCATTTACAAAGATGTTAGTGGTAAGATACACAATTATGTTGCCTGCGAAGATCTGGTAAATGAAATTTCTCTCTCTCTCTCTCTCTCTCTCTCTCTCTCTATATA
>JAGDQP010008535.1:16793-30491 GCA_022664845.1 Lepisma saccharinum
AGAGAGAGAGAGAGAGAGAGAGAGAGAGAGAGAGAGAGAGTGATAAACATCAATACGAGTATGTTTTGTCCCGAGCGGCCGTACGTTACTTGGTAGAGCGTTGGTCCTCGGTTCGGTACCAGCGGATAACTGCCCTGACTTAGATTTTCTCATTGTTTTCCTCAGCCACACTAGGTACGTACCGGGATGGTATTTTTGATTTAAGATCTGACCAACTCGCTACCGCACTTCGTACAATCTTACCCCAAAGTTATCCATATGTGCCTAAAAACTATAAATAAGATGCTAACTCAATGAGTATAATATGTAAACCTGTCGCTCTGTTAATCGGAATATTGCTTCTTAATGTCGGGTCAACATGACCAAGATTGATCAAGTTACCAAGTTGATACAGGGTTGGCTTAGCAATTGAAAGGTTCTGGGATGGCCGCCTATCCTGACTGAGATAATACATGGTAATTTTCCTCACCAAACGAATAAAGTAATCTTTATAATAATCCGCAGATATAGAATAACAGCGACACACAAACTCACGTAGGGACAGAGTGTGTATTGGAAAGGGAATGAGTAAGAGAGAAACACAAAAAAGAGGAAGAGATGAAGTCATGAAAAGAAACATAACGATAGAGAAAATCAATGAAAACTTTGAAACTAAATTGATTTATTATTATCCTAAAGACCAAACACAAACACACTGTTTACTTTTTTTATTCTAGCTAGTGATGCTCCTTCTCTGTTTAGCCCGAGATGATTATCTGATTAAGTTATGTAAATAGTCCACGCTTTCATTTTAGGCGAAAAAGAAGCGCTTTGGGTGGGAATCGAATGCGAGCTGCCTGAATGGAAAGTCAAGAAAGAACCACTGCACCACACATTACTCTGTCAAAAATATGCGGAATACGAGTAAATGTGAGAGTTGTTTTATGTTAAAGGAATACAAGAAAAGTGAACGCTTCAGGTCAATGACGTGTTCGTATTTGTGCCCAACCAATATTCGTTTTCTTCTTCTTTTTCTGCAACGACAGTAACTTTCTCACCGCAGCAATTCGCTGTTGTGCTCCCAAATTCATTAGTATTCTACGCTTAAGAACAGAAGTTACTTTGTTCACTTGTACCTTGTAAAAATATATCTGATAAGAACAGGGTTTGAACCACTGTTGGCCACTTTAAATGATTAGAAGACTGACGCTGTGCTACTGGACTACCCTAGTTAACTTATCCAAAGTCCAGAAATATCGTTCTATATTTTTATTTACGAAATAACCAATTTCCTCCCCACTCACACGCACACAAACTCTCCCCCCCTCTCTCTGTGTGTGTGTGTTTCCTGTCTGTTGCTTGTGAGTGACGCAAAATGATAATTCCTTTCAATCGTGTTTTTAAAACAAGATGTATTGTGTTGTTACTAGTTTCGAGGGAACCCCGGAATTTCAGGGTTGTGGCCGGAGAAAGATATTAAAAGTTCAAAAGTTCATCAAAAGCGCTATATAGTTTAATATGGACATTTGACGTAAATTTTATGTTTGTGTCACTGTAGCGCTCTTGAGCGTTCATAATCAATGATGAACTAGTTAATAATAGCTTAGTTATAATATCTTAAATCGAAGTTCTTGCATCTTAAGAAATGTCATAGAAAGTAAGTTATAACGGCTCAACACGCGGAAATTAAAACTAAATTGGTGTTATGTTTAATTTTCAAAGAGGAAGTAGCTTTTAATAAAAGTAAACCTTTGAGATATATTTATGCCTGAATAAGTTTGGTTGACACTCAAACCATCCACAAATAAAGAAGTGGGTCTTAAGATCTCGGTAAGACCTGTCCCGAATTGTGACTGAGAAAATATGATCACCAAATCTATAATAATGACCATGTCCACTCTCGTCTCATCTACTCGTTTTCTCTGAATTTGTGTATGTCGATGTATTTCATAGGACAGACCGTTGACCGTAGATACCAGAACACTTACACTGTAATACATTATCTACTTTGGAGAAAGATATTGGCTCTGAATATAATTGAAATTATGATGCAGCATTCGACTGATGAAAATGAGAATTTGAAGTTATTTATGGTCTTTTTGTAAGTTTGAGGCCGGATAGGGTAGGGTAGAGAATGTTAGAAACAAGTAGGACAGAACCTAATTTGAAGATACCATTCCGGAAATTGACAGGTTTGTTGAGGAAAAGTCATGGAAAATTGTTCGGCGGGTTACACGGCCTCTAGAATTGTTCCCGGAACCTATCAATTGATAAGCCAATCAAATTGTGCTACAGCCTCTCGGTAGGTGAGTGAAAATTATTTGTAACATACAAAATATGAATAATACTTTTAAAATCGTTGTATTCTGTAGAACCTTACTTATTTTGTTACAGTACTAAATCAATAAACTCTATAAAGATTTGAGTTGATCAATGTAATACTGAAAGCTAACAAACATCGTGCTGAAAAATGAGAGATTAACTAATGTGCTCTACAAAATAGATGGATGCAAACTAATGTGGATTTATATCAAATTATAACCGACGCGAAACACTTTCAAAAATCGCGTTGATAGTCACGAACTGTATGAGTCACGGTATACGATTACGATTATTTTTGCAAATTTTCTATACTTAAAATATCTGAATATTTACTAGCATCTAAGGGTTTTTAAACAAGTTATATGTCTGAGTGATGACATCCCTCGGCAATCACGCTTCTATGGAAGGAATGAGGAAGATAGTTACAAGGGCCTGTATAAGAAATAACATCCCTGCTCCAACTTGAAAAACCTGTCGGAACGGTCGGCGTATATATATATATATATATATATATACTCTTATTTATGGCCTAGGTGGTCGACAGGTCTAGTGCGGTAGTCTGTCGGCTCAAGGATCGTGGGTTCGAATCCCACCTCGGGCATGGATATTTGTGAGTGTGTTTAACCTATGCTATAAGTAAGATAGACGCATAATGAAGTCATTAGTGTGTCTGACTACGAATTAAGGGGTCCCGGGTTCGATTTCCGGCTCTGCAAAGGATATTTTGCATATGTATTTTCGTCTGGAATGATGCGCAGCCAGCATCGTGATGCAATTGGGGAGCTCCTATGAATAAAATATAGTGGCAATCACTTTCAGAGCTTAAGCTCTCCTCTCCCAGCCCTTCTGGGCAGCGTAGGAGCAGTAAATTAATTCCTCCCTCCAGGGAAAGGCCTTATTCAGTAGTGGATTGAATATGGCTATGATTTATATTATTATAGATATACATCGTTCTTATCGTAAGTTATGATTTTTTTCCTGACGGTGCAAAAATACGGCATTATTTACTGAATAAGCTGATATTTTAGGATTTATAAGGAAAGACGTAAATAGTACTCTATTGATTATAATCAGCATATTACTATTCTATTGATCATCAGGCAATAATAGTAACAATAATAATATTTTTCTACATATTTATGTAAAAGAAGTCCTGATTGACTGACCTATCAACGCCCAGGGCAAACTGTTTAAGCTAGAAACTTGAAATTGATACGGTACGCAGGTGTTGTGACGTAAGGTACTACTTGTCAAGAATAGAAATGCATGTTTTCCGCGAGCTTGCACCCTGTCCCTTGTTTTATTTGCCTCGTCTTTGAATCGAAACAAAGTGTCCCTTACTCCCTTGTTGTTGCAATATATACAGAACGCAATAAATCACGATTAGAAAGAGCAAATACTTGTTTTGTTACAAGATAGGCGTATAGCATACCATAGATCGTTTCGAAAAACACTGTATTGCTCATCGCAACAATCAACAAGCAGTAGTATAGGGGGCCCTTGGATGGTATACGAGAGATTCAATGTTAAATTGGAATAATTGTTACTTTCCACAGTGGCTAAGACCCTATTGAAGCGTACACTCATGCTCAAAATTTTTTTCGCATGTCTTTATTTGACAGTTTTTGCAAAATCATATTTTTCTCCTTGAATTCTGGAGTTTGCTTAATTGTTAAACGCGTGAAGTATGTAAAGACGAATATTTCCTGAAATTTTGTCACAAAATAATTAAAAAATAATAAAATTATAACGAAAAAGCAGAAACATGAAGAAATGATCGAAAAAAATTAAGTCCAAAAGGTAGAGATTTGGCAACATAGGGAAATTGACGGGGAAATTCAGAGGAAAGAAGGGATATTTCTCTTGGCTCTGTGAAACAGTGTATATCTTTAGTATTACCAGCAACTGAGATTACAGACAATGTTCTTTTAAATAGAACATTACACAAACAAAAGTTACAGATACAACATATGCATTGCATAATCATGTAGCATAAGCTTTTATATCCACGAGAAGGCGAGAAGAAAGACACAATATTGTTCTGAAATTTCGAAGTGAAGACTTCATTCAATGCTGTGCTAAAAAACGCTGACGAAAGCACGTTAGAGCAGCGCCCTCTGTGGTGCAGTGGTTAAGCTTGTCGACCGCGGAGTAAAGGGTTGTCAGTTGAAGTCGCCTCTCCACGATGAATATTTTTTTTCCGGAATGCAAAACGGCGTGATTAATTTACTTAAATTATATTATCCTTAGTATTAACCCTAACAGCATTGCGAGGTCGCATCGACATCGCAAAAACGTAACATTTGTGACATGCTCACGTCGCATAAACATCACAAAATCGCCCGGCGACATAAATGGGACAGCCCTGCGACCTCCAAATGTCCGCCCTGGATACATCCATGGGACGTTCTGATGTGACGTCGGAACGGGACATTGAGACGTTCTAGAGACAAGAATGGTACGTCGCAGAAACGTCGATGGGACATCCCAGCGTGATGTTTGTAGCAAATTTTCGTTCCGGGAAAATGAGGTGGCTTCATGTCCGTCTCTTTTCAGTCTATAACGTCTACCCTTGCCGTAAGTTATGTCGTACCTATAGTAATTTCATATTTCCCATCAATTTCTATGGAGTCTAGTTTTGTGTCAACTCATTCACATGATATTTTGTACGTTTCACCAATCTCCTTCAAGATTTAACAAATCTTTACTTAGTGATAATTCAGTAAAGATCAGTGAAATCCTAAGGTAAGATTCGTGAAACCCACAAGAGATCATGTGAATGAGTTGACAAACTAGAATCCATAGAAATTGACGGAGAATATGAAATTACTATAGGTACGACATAACGTACGGCAAGGGTTATCATTACAGACTGAAAAAAAAGGCCCGGTGAACATGAAGCCACTCCATTTGTTTAAGTACATAAAATTACTTACCGTGACTTATAATCTAATATTTGCAGACTGATTGAAGTTATACCTAGACTTATGCAGGCTACATACACATAAAATACACGATCATTCTGATCTAATTGAAATACTGGTAAATCACTGACTGTACAAAATCATGATTCTGGAACTACGCATTTGAAAATATTGACTAAGCTTCAATTTATGTATAAGGTTTATAGATGTTTGGTTCAGACTGGGATGTGGAAGGTATCGGCCAGGGCCTTAAGTAAAGTACCATTGCAGTATTGTCCGAACTAAACTACGGGAATTAAACCTGTCAGGATGGTCGGCCAAGGGGTTCGAGCCCACGTACCTTCACATTCCAACTCAGAATACGCAACGTTAACAAATTGACTAAAGAACACCGGTTGCAACATGATGATGATTACTGCAGTCAATGATTGCATTCCATACTAAAGGGTCACTAAAAGTGTCAGTAACTCAAATAATAACTTTATAGAAATTAATTATATATGATTTACTGAATATTTTGTATAAAAAATAAACAAATTAGTAACAAGTATAAATAAACAAATCACTCTTGTGCTGCTTTTGTCTTCTGTTCCTCACAAGCGTTCATATCTTATTTAAATCAACATTTCTTAAAAAACAAAAGTTGTATATTTAAAACACAAATAAATTCCTTTTTGTATGTTCTACACCAGAAAAAAAATCTGAAGGACTATTATCGTTTTCTACACACTTCTCTTCACCATCATCGAAGCGTTCATAATATTCCACTTTAAACGGCCCTCTTTTTTTTAAAAAAAGGAAAACGTTTTTTACTTAAAAACACACAAATAAATTTCTTTTCTTATATTCTACACCAGAAAAAAACACTGGAGGGATCCTTTTTTTCACCATCATAAGCGTTCATGTCTTATTTCAGACAGTACTTCCTTAAAAAACTTGTTTGCTAATTTTATTCACATTCACCTTCCCAAAAAGGGTGTAGATATAATAAAAGAAAAAAAATATTTGACGGATATTTTCCCTTATGCTTTTCTTCACCTTTACGGGCACTTTCACTATCATGAGTTTGCACCTTGTCCACAGTTCGGTTGAAACATCCACATAAGTTGCCTTGTCATTGTCCTACTGCACAGTTTCTGAAAAAACGAAAAAAGAATAACTAAGCAAAGAACAATGTGTAATACCGATATTAATAATTAGATTTATAATACATTTAAGTTTGTTTAAATTTAAATTCCACATGCGTTGAACAGAAATGAGTCACACGGTAAAGAAAATGACAAATATACTGAAGTAGAAAATTAACGAATTCAAGAACTTGACTATATATTCTCATCAGGTTGAACCAAATAGGACTATAGTTATAATGAGATGAGATGATTTCGCGGTACATGTCCGGATATTTTGCGACACACCAGTTAAGAAACCAAGCCGTGCAGAACTGTAACTACTGTTTATAGTGGGATCTGAAACAATTTTTTCGATTAGGCTGGAACAGAGGGCAAGAATTAGGTCAGGTCATAAGTTGTAGGTTCCATCCCGACATTTACCTGGTGTGACTCAGGAAAACTACAAAAGAAACTCACATACCGAATGTGAAGTTAAAGCTCTACCAACTGAGTTACGTAGCTTTGTGAAGTCGGCCTAACTATAAATGTGTTTTAGAAAACAAAGTCCTGTTGTGCATGGACATTAAATTGTAACTGTAAATATGAAACAAAGAAAACGAAGAAGTCATAGGCAGATCTGTCTATCTCTAGCAGAAAGGAAATCCAAGTAAAGGTTCCAAATCATGTAATCAGAGGAAATTCCTTGAATTTCAGGTTTCCTAATATACTATTCAGAAATAAATAATAATTTTATTTTTTCCTAATCTGTACATAAAAAACAAACAAAATAAAATAGAATAGAGAAGAAAGTAACTTATTATTTACGTCGCTTTCTGAATGAATAAATCTACTATGCTTAACATTTAAAACAGTGAATAATCTGTATAGATTTCGACAATACAAAGTAATCTACAAAGTAATAGCATGAACGCATTACAGATGCAAGAAGGAATATAGTTCCTCGTACAGCCTCTAGATCAAACACATAATTAAGTCACTGAGACCCCGTAGTTAAGTGGTAGAGCTTGGCGTAGCGTTCGCGAGGTCTGAGTTCGATCCCAGCGGCCGACCATCCTGGCAGGTTTTTTCAAGTTATTCCCTCAGCTACACCAGGAAAATGCCATGATGGCGCCGTTAACAAAGGCCCTTCTCCAACATCTTTCCGAATCCTTTCCTCTCCCCTATTCCGGCCTGAGCGTCAGATGCCTAAAGGCTATACACACAAATTCAAACATAATTAAATCAGATATGGTGCCATTATATTTTAATCTCTTAGAACTTTCTCAAGCAGGAAGAAGTAGATTATGAATATGTGTAAGCAGACAAATATTGTCTTCGTAATTTATACATATCTTCCTGCTTGCAAACGACCTCAGTTCGAAGAATAGTGCCTTCATCTTTATTTCAATTATATTATGAAGTTATTTTAAGGCCTTTACTAATCTTAGGCTCATGGTGAGAGACTGTTCGAGGGTAGATGGCCAGGGCGTATTTAGGTACCATCCCAGCATTTGCCTGGTATTGTACTGACTGAATAAAAACCTAGGATAAACCTCGGCCGATGAGATCGATCGTACGACCTCCCGAATGGTAAGCCAAGACTCTACCACTGAGCCAAGGGCGTTCGTTCTCTTAGTTATGTGTGTCTAC
Source organism: Lepisma saccharinum (assembly GCA_022664845.1). Lineage (NCBI taxonomy): Eukaryota > Metazoa > Arthropoda > Insecta > Zygentoma > Lepismatidae > Lepisma > Lepisma saccharinum. The sequence goes on from JAGDQP010008535.1 coordinate 24,778, forward strand.
AAATTGAATTGGATATACGTAACCTTTCATCTGTTATCTGCCATCTGAAATTATAGGCAAGACAAAACGAAACTTGTGCGAGCACTAGCATATCATCGCTGAATTTGCAATACCTGCTATGTGCTCAAAAGTCCGAAATTGAGTTTTTGGTGTCATTCGAAAGAGAAACATACTCCCCTTCTTTTGCAATCACAGCTTTGTGCAAACTATTTCATCCCACGGTTTTGAATTTTTAAAAATATGCTATATCTTGGTTTCGTACTTCCCTTTACGTAAAAAATAAGACTTTCAACCATTTTTCCTGGTGAAAATTAACTGACTGCACTTGCTAATAGGTATTCCGAATACTCGCGGCAATTAGCATTCATTAATATCGAAATAAGTAAAAATAACAGGTAACTTTATAAACAAGTTTAATTGCTCTCCTGAAAAAATTGTTAAAATGCACATAGCAGGTATTGCAAATTCAACGACGATAATTATGCTTAGCACGGAATTCTATTCTACAAAAGTCACTAATTTATATGTTTGAGAGGAAATTCTAAAAAAAGAAGGAGCGCACGGCCTCTTTATTAATGTTCACTCTAAGAAGGAAAAAAGTGTCACTGTTACCGACAGAGCTACTGAAGTCTGAACACGAATTTACGATTACATATATTCACTTTTCGTGTATATACGCATTAGGAAATTTAATGAAATAATAATAGCCAAGGGCTGACTTAGGTTAGGTAAGTCAGATTAAGAGTTTTCTATTTAATCGTGTCCGTACTGATTTTCGCACAACAGTAACTGTTTTTAAAAGGATTGCCCTGTGTGATTCGAAAGGGTGAATATTAAGAAATGGCATAGCGGACATTCCTCCTATGAAAAACTACCGCTGCAAGCGAACGCTTTTCCTTTTCTCTACTTTTTTTAATAATATATTTATTAACTAGTTTACATTATACAGGGAGTTATATGTACATTTTTGTTTTCATTTGATATATATATACTTTTTTTTTATAAAATTACAGACAGAAAATTTGCGAAATGTTTTCTCCGATAGTCACTGTGCATTTTGTTATATGCATATTGAAGCTCTGCTCTATAAATTTCCACATGTATTGGATAAGACCTGTTGAGTATTAATGATATTGTGTTTCCTGTTATCCAGGTTACAGAAGCTGTTTTCTTTTTTGGAAACAAAGAATGATCAGGTCGATTTACATATTGATTGTAGCTTATGTTCTTAGGATTGTTTCGTGTTATGTTAGCTACAAAAATTTGGTACAATTCCCAGACTGGTTTAATTAATTGACATTGAGATAACATATGTTCACTAGTACATGGAATTTACAATGTTGACATTCATTTGTATTAGTGATACCACATCTAAATAAGCGCTCAGGGCTTAAGTACAAATCATGTACAATTTTATACCACAGTGACCTTTGTTGGTTTGATAGAAAGGAAGAGGTTATATTCTTCCACAGTTGTGTCCATTCTATGGAGATATCTTTCTCCACAACTACGGGGTGTATAATTTTGTAATTTCTTTGTTAAAAATTCATGATAGAATTGCTTTACTGTCATGGAATCGTAGGACTGAGATGTTAAAGCGTTGTATGTTACATCTATTAAGAAATCTTTTAAATATGGATATTTGTGTGCCCATGGATAAATGTTCAAAGGAAAAATAAAATCCATGACACGGATATAGGTTTCTATAATGGTACCTGTTAAAGTATACCAATATTGACATAGGGTGTTTACGATTCTATTCATGTTCAAACTGTAAGCTGGAATTTCTATATCTTGCATATTTAATCCCCCTTGTTCGAGGGGTAAAATGGCTGTTTGATAGGACACTCTTATAGGTTGTATAAACCATAGAAAAAACATCGCTGCACTTCTAAGTTGCCGTACTATATTTGGGGGAGGGTAAAAAACCTGGGCCACGTACCACATCCTGCTCAAAGCGTACTGTTTCAAGAATGATACTCTCGAAAATAAATCCAGATTTCTGGTTTTGTGGATATACATAAAATGTCGCATGCCTTGTAGTACCTGGTTATAGGTATGCTGACATGATTCTTGAGTTTTTGCGGTCCAAATCAGCCCTAAAATTTTTATCTTTGGTACCGTATCAAAATAACGAGCATACTCATGGTTTTTCTTTGCATTGAGACTCAGGATTTTTTGTTTTGTTTTTGTTGGGGGAAGCTTCTGAATGAGCTTCGTACATTTTTATTTGCTTTGTTATATTTGTAAGATCGTTGGGAGACGATAAAAAACATAACACGTCATCGACATACGACTGTGAGGAAAACTGACTGTGATGTATTGATACCTCTCTGTTATTACTTTGCAAAGAAAAAATGAGAGGGGTTAAACTTAAGCTAAATAATTTTGGGCCGTGGGGTCGCCCTGTTGGAGGCCTTTCAGTAATGGTATACCTTTCGTAAGAGTTCCCTGTACTTTAATAAAAGCTTTGCGTCTTGAATATGTGGCTGATATTATTCCCATTATTGTGGGACCAAAACCAAAATTTTGTAAAGTTTGTTGCAAATATGAAAGAGGTACGGCGTCATATGCTTTCTGAAAATCCAGGCTTAAAAGGGCCGCTGAATGCTCAGTCTTGTTTTAAAAAAACCCTATGAAATCACCAATATTTATTGTACATAAATATGTTGATTTATTCTTTCCAGCACCGAACTGATTGGGGCTGGTTAAGGTTTCAATGTGTGAATTTATTCTGTTGTTTATTAGCCTTTGTAATATTTTAATATCTGCATTTGTGACGATGATGGGTCTTACACAGTCACATTTTGTACTTTTACTTTCCTTACGTAAGGGCACCAATAATCCTTCTAACATAGTACAAGGAATGTGTTGTGTAACTCTGATTTCCTTTTACGATAGAAAGCCAGCCCAAGGCCATCGATGCCAGCTGATGACTTTATGTTACCTGTGTGAAAGGCGTGAGTTACTTCTTCCACGGTGATCTGGCGATCGAGGTCTGCTGATTGTTCCTCTGATAAACAAGGCAGAGTAGGGGGGAAGAGGCATGAGGCGTCCAAACTGCTGTTAGGCCTGGCATAAAGGGAGAAAAATACGTAACTAACGTTTCTACAACTTCGTTTCCCGTGATAGTTTTTCCTTCAGGCGTTATTACTTCGCCCAAGTAGTTTGATTCACGTCTTCTTCTTTCTTTTGTGATTAACCTCAAGGAGGATGTTTCTGTATTATCTATGACGTCCATATGAATCCTCTGAAAAAATAGGCTATGTTTTCGTCTTGTTAATTTTAACAATAAAGCTTTTGTTTCATTTATGAAAATTTTTCTATTTTTTTCAGATAAATGTTCTTTTATGGCTTCATTCAGAAGTCTTGAATAATAGTTATACTGTCTTGAGTGATGTTGTTTAAGATTGAAACTATATTGTTTACAAATCCAAATTGTTTTTTTTTAAGTAAAGGATCCACCAATCTGATAGATTTTTTGCTTTGTTTCGGAACTTCATCATTTGGGACCATTTTGTTCGGATTGCATTACACAAAACGTCATCTTGTAGTAAAAGTGAATTGAAATGCCATGTCTTGTAAAATTTTAAGGTTTGGGATGCAGGGAGGTTCACTGATATAAGTATCTTCACTTACAGGTAGAGGAACTCTTTCAATGCTAGTAACTTGAGTTATTAAGTTGTTGGATATATAAATTCTGTCAAGGCGACTACGGCTTGATCGTTGAAAGAAAGTATATCCAGGGCCTGTTTTGTATTTGTCTCTATATACGTCACTAAGATGGAAATTTTCAACCAGTTCTCTTAAACCGGGGGAGAAGTTGAAGTGGGGGAACTGTCAATCTTTTCCAAAACTGCAGTGAAGTCTCCTGCTAAAATATGCAAGTTACTTTGTGAGTGTAGTGTTGCTGCTACACTGGTTTCATAGAACATATTTTGTTGTGTGGTTTTTACGCCCCCAGATGGGGCATATATCGAGGTGATTTGATTATCCTTTAATGTACCTGATGTGATTCGCTCCGTTTCAACGTTTCGCATCCTTTCGAAAGGCAAATCAAGTCAGGTGAGAATTGCTGATCCGGTTCCAGATATTGACGGTGAGCAATGAATTTGGTATCTGGGAAAGAAAACTGGATCCAAAATTTTGACTTCTTGTACAAAGATGATACGGATGCCCTTTGGCAAAAAAAATCATTTAACCATTGAAGCTTAGTCAGAGTTGTGCAAGCATGGATATTACAAGTTAGTATTCGATAAGATTTTGTTGACATTCGTTGGGTTTCTTGTGTATGATTAGCAATGAGGCAAGGTTGTGAAATTTTCGAAACACTGTAAAAAAACTCAAAATAAAACTGTCATTACCGCACTTTGACGAAGCCATGTGTTTCTCCTCTGAAACGTACATTTAGATGTTGACAATAGTTCATCTTTATGTCTTGTAGAAATCAGAGTATTTTTTGTTTTGTCACCTTTTCGCGTTTTAAAGTTCGGTTATACTTTTTGGCCCTAGTACTAAAACCTACCGCCTGGAAATGTTCATCATCCATGGAGGCAGCTCGTTTCAAAACAGGTTTGTCGTGTTGATGCTCTGTCGCTTGAGATAAAAATTCTCGGGGAGGCTCCATTTTCCACCATGTTCCTTTTACTTCCTGGTCTGCAGCTGGACTAAGTAAATCACTACATGAACTAGTATTTGGAGGTTTTGCACTTTGTGTTTGAGAAATTTGAACTTTTAAATTATGATATTGGTTTATTACTTCGCCAGTTACTTCATTGCTTACACTGTTACTGTGGGGGGGTTCCAAGGGTTCCCTCAGTCTTGGTGGGGCTTTCGGGTGTTCCCCATTATCCTGCTGTTGTTCGTCACAATTACTAAAAGGTACACTTATCTTGTCCTGCAGGATGGCTCGCGACGGGATGTCACTGTGGGTTCTTCCTCGAGGGGCTGTGAGGTCCTCTTGGTTTCTTCTGACATGCGGGAAATGGTTTCCTGTTGATCCTCCGTACTTTTCTGGTTTTGCCAGGCGGCAAAACCTCTACGTGGACGTCCATTTTGATTATCTGGGGGAATCACTGAACCACCTGACAGTAGACAGACTTGACTGAAATTTCCAATGTCTCCCTTTTTGTTTCGTGCTAAATTTAAAGGCATTCGTCTAGAACTTGTTTGTGTCACTTGAGGTTGGAATTAGGCTTTGTCACTGAGGGAACTTTTGGGGCTGTTCTAGATGGACAAATGGCAGCAGAATGGCTGGTGTCGTCGCACACGAAACAAGTGGGAGGCTGCTGAAAATATGTCACAAACAAACGATGACCTTTGACTGTAATGTAACTTGGTATGGGTTTTATCAATTTGATTTTAACTAGTTTCTTTCCACTACGGCATGTGTAAAAATGAGTCTGGTTAAATTGTTCTCCCCGAATAGAAACTACTGTGCCATATTTGCTTAGTTCTTGTGCTAAATCGGTGTTTGGAATTTCTGATGGTACAGTATGTACTTTAACGGAAGTATAGACTGGATCCGCTAGTTCTAATGTTAACTTATATAACTGATTGTTTGTATCGATAAAAGGAACTTCCCCATTTTTCTCTTCCAAGAGACGATTACAGATTTCCGCTGTACTCAATTTGATGTACAAAATTTTCTTTATGAAATCATATTCTATTGATTGCACGTCCTCATTATCCAATTTAAACTGTTCTCTAATCCA
>JAGDQP010008535.1:35491-48744 GCA_022664845.1 Lepisma saccharinum
TCATGTGGAGTTGCATTGTGCTCCATTTGATTCCAAGTTCTGCAGCATGCTTTCTGGTCGACTTTCAGGGTGGCATCCGAAATACTTCCCAGGTGAAAAGCTTTCTTCTCCCACGTGATCAAAGGCTGACGACTTGGTTGCTCCTTACCGAACCGTTCACGAAGCCTATCCATCTCCTGTGTCATATTTTCGTTGTTGTGCTTCCGTTCATGGATCCACACACTTGTTACTGAGCGCTCCTCCAAAGTGAAGTCGCTGGTATTGCTCTTCACCAAACTCAGAAACGCGAGACAATGAGTTGGTCAACGCAGAAACTTTATTGCACGTTGCGCGCGGCAATCACGTTGCAATTCACATGAGGAGCACTGTTGCCATATCAATGATCGGGATGGGAGGTTCAAATCTTAAATATCTTACCATCTTACACTGTTACACGCATTTAGTTCAGGTGTAAAGGGACTTTCTGGCCACATTGTAGATTGATATTCAGTTCGATTCACATGAAAGAAGAGACATGGAGGAGCTCAATTGTTTTACACACACAGGCTAATTCACCCGATTACATGAGTTAACCAATACTGTAGACAACTTGGCTGATATGCTAAGTTCCAAGATGGCTAATCCTTGTACATCCATCTCTTTACTTTATGAATGCCATAATTATTCATGTTTATTCTTTTTAGGTTTCAGTAGCAGCCTTATACAAATGAATTTAAGTCGTCCGTTAGTCAGTCTCTTGACAACTTTCAACTCAGGAACTACTAGGGCTACGAAGGTGATTGAGGTGTGGTTCGAAAAGTCTCACCAAGATTAGTTTTATGCTGCACAGATCACCTCGATAGGTTCGTCGACAACTTATAACTCAGCAACTATTAGAACTACGTGGATGGTTGAGGTGTATTTCGAAAGGTTTAAGCGAAACATTTACAACGACATAGATCATTCAAACTGGACACTCGCAGCCTGGCGGTAGCATATGTGCACAATCTTTCGACTAGGTCTCGCCTCACTTGTTGAACATTTACATAACCTGGTTTTGTATGTTTCACAGCAAAGTATATCATCTTATGGCGGAGTATACAAGCATGTTATACAAAATGAATAAAAATTCGCTTCCATGGAGTCCAGTCATGTTATTCCTTGATAAATTCTGAGGCATAACCTCTCTTTCCAAAATTTTCTTACGAGACGTAGTTTTCGAGTAATTAAGATAATGTATAGTTAATGTGACTGCCCTGTAAAATGTATAGGTTGAACATTTGATAGAGGCGAAGCTCCCGGTAGTGTGATATTAAATGGGACATGTGTAGACTACTGTCCTACAAAATCTCAGATGTAGGTCTCAGTTGATTTATAATTACATAAGAAGGAATTTGTAGACTGAAAATGACTGTTTTCTTACCATTCAATATTGAACTAAGGTTTGAAAATTGGTAGGCAGGAAGCCTAGTCTCCTTGTTACGTAGTTGGAGAAGTCTCGCTGATAGAACATTAGTTGTTATACGGTTTAAATTGTTGTTAATCAACAAAACTTTCCCTTTAACTGACACCAATACATCCAGATGTTAAAAATTCAGATCGGAACCAAACTTTGTGTATCGATAGAATATCTAACAAAAATCCTGCATTTTTTTCTAGAACCTGCCCTTCAGTAGGAAATGTGTAAATGATAATTAATGAGAGAGATCTGATGTGCGGAGAGTAGTAGAAGCATTGGTTGTTGTTATATTTTCTGGCTGTTATATTTACAGCTTAGTGTTAGTGTCGTCTCCTTCATGGGTTGCTTATGAAGCATTATCTAATTCTGGTTGTTTGTGGTTTGTTTTCATTGTGGTTATATTAACATACTGACCCAATGATCAACTTCCCATTACAATATAAACGTTCCTTCCAGCAGCTCTGGTGCAACAAAAGGTAGAGCGTTAGCTTACGGGAGGAAAGGTCCGGGATGTAGGCCCTGCTCGCGACGTATTTTTCCTTTTTTTTACTTTTATGTTGTATCTGTGCAAATGTTATATATTACAATATGCTTTTGACATGTAAAGTGAATGCTATTGTTATGTAGCTTTTTGTCTTTTTCATTTGTATTTTTCTTTTTATACCGTTTATTTAAAATCTATAATTTACCTAGAGCAAAATTGACGTAAAGAACAGAAACAATATGAAAATAAGAATAAATAAAAGGTTACATTACAATTACCGAATCAATAATAATAATTATCCGTCTACAATGCAACCGTTTATTTATTCTTATTCTCATACTGTTTCTGTTCTTCATGTGAACAGACAATAATTATTGTTCCAGATAATTTCACATATTTAAATAAAAATGCAAAAATGAAAATATTAAAAGCTATAAAGAAATACCATTTATTTTACCTGTCGAAAGCATATTGTAGAATATAACAATTGCACAGGTGCTATGAAAAGAGTGAAAAAGAAATTCATGTCGCGACAGGACTCGAACCGTGGACGTCTCACACTGTAAGCTAACTCTGAGATGGGGTTTAAAATAGTAAAAACGGCCGAAGTCGTCATCATAAGACAGGTCATTTGGGTTCTTATATAATACTTGCACTGTAAATACAACAGCAAAAACAGCGATTGCAAGTTCCTAGCGTGGTGCAGTAGTAGTGCTTACGAAAGAAAAAAACGCGTTCGAATCCTGGCGGGTTAAAAAATGTTCTTTCAAAATATATTTTTATATGTTCATATTTATTATTAATAATTGCTTGAGATGCTACTGAAAGCTGGGATGTTTATAAATAAACCAGGGCTGGACGCACACCGAGAGAAGCGAGGCGTGGAAGGGGACACGGTGCATCGGAAGTGAGTTAGGCGGTGTCAGCCGAGGGGTGCGCAGGCCCCAGTTAGCGGTGGGCATACGTGAAAGTGCTGTTAACATTCTATTCCACATGTAAACTTTCTATTTGGTAGAAACATCTTTACAAATAAAATTATTTTTTTCTTATCCCCACTCCCTGTGCTAAACTGATGACGATGTCCGCTATTTTTACTACCTTAATCTTCGTGTTAACGCTCTATATCTTGCTCCATCAGTGCTACTTGAACGACTATTTACAGTAGTCGGCTTCTACTTTCTCTAGGTCAGATTTCGCTCATTAACTATCATTTTCTCCTTTCCTACTTGGCATCTGGATGTGTGGGTGTAAGTATTCTAAGAACATATTGAAGAGAGTAATCTCGTTTAGAATTAGCCAAGGAATAACATAGTATTCTCAGTGGGTGAGAATTTCCACTCAACTTGTACTGAGATTGAGGGTATGGATATTTGAGACAATTTTACAATACAAGTTCAATAGAAGTCCAATTGTCATTAATTTCATATTTGAATGGTAAGGGGAAGACAAGGAATGTCACAAAAATACTTTTCTGAGAAAAACCTATTTTAATGTTGAAAACCTCGTAGGACACGATGGTTTCGCCAATCTTTTTTGACGCTTTTTCCATGTGCAGTTCTACGTTTCAGCACCAAGGGAATATTCAGTTCAATAGTAGGACGTTTCCTTCAAGTTAAGATCCCTTTACTCTAAACGTTATGAATACGATTCTAACATCGAAAACATTTTTCATATGATATATAGATGATGTCTTGCATTCTGAAATCATAGCTGCAACCCCAAAACCCATAATTTGTTATTTCATGGTTCCATATGGCGCTGAAATCGATTCAGGAATAGAAAAAAAGTTGATTTTAAGACTCTAGAATGGTGCCATATCGAAAATGAAAACGACGGCAGCCCTAAACTTATTTATTCAATAAAAATATTCACAGGCATTACTGACTACGATCAAATCTCGATAGCTAGGCATTGATCTATTTCTGAAGTTCAGGTTGATTGAATACAAGTTATTGAAAATGCAAAAGTAGCCATCACTATCTCAACTTCATTGTATCCTCCTACTCTTGATTTATTCCTAAGTTCTAAAAGCTCATATTTTACTCCAATGCATTACTCACCAGCAAAACTCTACAATGCTGTCGAAATTTTTCTTTTAAAATTAGATCTCTTTACAAACTAAAGTGCATGTCATGAATCTGAAATAGTTTGTAATATAAGAAATATTGCACATCGTGAAATTAAATTTTTATTTTTTTTAGAAAAAAACTATACATTGAAGTGCCAAATGAATTGACACGCCCACCCAGATCCTCTTATTGTCTGTGCGGTTCGCCTCGGCATGGATTTTGTCAGGTGTTTAAACTATGTCTACTGATTGGCAAGTAACAAAGAGGTTTGTTGGAAAGTAGTGCATCTTAAGCGCGAATAGACTATTGGACTCCACATATTCTCAGAAACGTTGTAATGTCCCACAGGCTGCTACAACGAAAGTAGGTAGACTCATCAGCAAATGAGGGGCCCGCGGCACCCTGTTCCAAAAAAGGGCTTACCCAAACTCAACGTGATCAAACCTACCGATATTAAACCACAGGAGAGGGCACAAAAAAAAAGAAAAAGCATTATCGGACCTGAAGGGAGGGAGGGTACCTAGCTATCAGCACCCTGCTTCAGCCACATCAAAGACAGAACATACACTAGCCTAGTACACAAAGCATGTATGTAAGAAGCCCGAAAGAAGTGCCCAAACGCAGGAAGTTGGCAAAAACAGAAATCTATAAAAACGAAGAAAAGCATCCTCAAAAAAAGGGCGGACGCAAGCGAGAACATTCCGAAGGAAAGCAGAACACAAAAGCTATTTTAGTGACCTAACACAACTAGGGCCCTAAAATAGTACAAGGCTCAACACAGCCGCGCACTAGTTAATATTTAACACGAAAATTTGGATGCACAAAACTAATTTGACTACTCTCTAAAAATTGCTAAATCATTGGATCAAATATCAAACTTAAACCTCATCTGCAATTACTTTCTCATATATAAATAAATTAAAACTTCGTGGACTGAAGTCTTGAAAGGTTAAGAACATTTCCAGTAATGCCACAGTGATGATAATTTACCTACATTATAATGAATCCCTTGACACAAGAAATATCTGGTAAAAATGTAATTTATTTTTACTTAAAAATGACAATCGCAAGGCAAAAGACTGACTGTTGAATTTTCTTCAAAAAAGTTTCCGAAGAGAATCCCTTGAACATCAAAGTGAGCATTAAAGAAGATGCCAATTTCACATAACAAAAGGGTAAATTAATTATATGCAGAAAAGCTCTGTCCAAGAATAGATAATATATTTCACAAACTTATTTTTCAAAAATAAATAAGTTATTTTTATATTCCAAAATGTGGTATACATTCTATACTTCAGCCCAGTTAAATCAAAATTTAAACACTTACTGAAAAATAATATTTCTTTCAACCAAAAAAACTTTTTACATTGTAGCTACTGGGCAACAATTTACTTTGATATTTTCAAAACTTTGCTAAAACATTTCGTATGTAATTTTTATTTTTAAACTTCATTCAGCGTAACCATCAATACTGATAATACAAACATGGTCTACTAGGATTGGATTAGGTATTAATTTACAATACGAGTTTCCATGAGCGAACTGACTTACGGTTTGCATACGTAACGAAGAAGCTTTAAACTTTGCAAAATACCAAAATAAAAGATAGGGAAAACGCTGAATCTCACGGTTAACAAAAACGGATATGTTGTAGAAATTTGGTGCAATTTTTACATATATCAGTTTTCGGAAGAGCAAACAAAAATGATGAATGGAAAATAACGTGCATTCTGAAATGTAGCAACAACTATAGTGCAAGGTAAAATACTCAACGTATTTGAACCAAAATTTTAATTGCTGAAATTTAGTTATCTGAACGTAGGTGAAACAGACTTGGGTTTCTGGGAGAGAAAGAGGAATTTTAAGACATTAAGCATACATACCTGAATTTAGATAACCGACCCCGATGCCTATCAAATTAAGCAGACATTCTTATGGTGCACATCCCTGGACAGAAAAACCACACCAATTTCATATGAAGAAAACACTAAATTATTTGCATACACACAGAAAATGGGGTATCAACCACACTGTAATTATATTTGTATTTATTTCAGAAAAACTAAGAAGAACCACTGAACATCACATTTACCACAACAAATCACCTCACACACTTACGAACACCATTTCACACAAACCAACTGCCATAAAGATGATTCGTCTCGTCCATTCCCGGTCAAGGCCAATATGGAAGGTGTAAGACCCCAAAATGCAGCATTCGATTCACAGATTCTTTTATAAAAGATATAGAGAAATAGCTTCCAAAAGTTGTTGTTATTTACTAGTCGATGCTGCTCTATATATTAATAAACTTTCCGGACATTGGCTGCATTATCATATTGCTTTTATATAACTTTCGGAGGCAGCGTAAATTTTGAACAGCCTTTCCTACTAGACGACCATGTGTTAACTACTTACTGGCCTGAACCAATCAGAGAAGAGAATCAAATCAGACAATCCGGAACGTAAAGGGTGTGGCTTGCCACCAAAATCTCAACGAAAAATAAAACAACAATCAGATATTTTTTTGTTTTTGGAGATTTTCAACGAAAGAAAAATTGTTGAAGAAAATAATGAAATAAAATATGCAAAGAAATATTCAGTAATAAAATGAAGAAACAATGAAGATAAAAATCCCACCAAACAACAATGAAAAGGATGTTCTGTATGGCTAATCTTCATTGTCATATGGACAAATAAAACTCTTTGAAGAAAGCTGAAGACGAAAAATATCGCCGACAAAGCACGGACAATAAAGAAAAGACACACAAAAAGGGGAGAGGGTAAGATATGTTGCGACCAAGTGGAAACGGGTTGCTACAACGTCCTAAAGGATTCAAGTCTACACAATGTACAAGCGCTCTTAAATTAATTTTAATTATGCTTTCGTGTTGTGCATCTGTACCCAGAACTTTCTGTTTTCGTAGAACAGGTAGAAAAAGACTTTTGCGGTGATTGCAGGAATTTTTCTTTATTTTTCGCAGTAACCGATATGAACAACTATATTATTTGGAAATCTCCCTGCAAACTATCTTATAAGATTAGTACTGCAATCATACTTGAAATTAATCTATTGACGTTTAAAACAATAACAACTCAAATTAGTGCTCAATATTTAGAGATTTGGAAAAGTTACTTGATATATCCCGTAATGTTTAAGATAAATGTCAGTATTTACCGTTATTGGCAGAAACACCGAGTAGTTTCTTTTACTTTTTGGGAAGGTCTCGGTTTCAATTTTGCTGTGATTTGCGCGCACACGCAGAAATGTAAGAGGTATTTCTTACCGTAACAACAAGTCTAATACTGGTCAAGTATTTGCTGCCGCCATGTTGATCGCTTACGTCACAGAAATATAATAACCTTCTTCTAATGCTTTAGAGTTAATTTTTCCTTCATTTTTATTCCTATTTTACTACAACGCATGAAGTACTCATTCTGGTTTTAAAAAAAATCTTTAAAAGACTCTCTTCCACTTCAGCCATCCTGAATTATGATAACGAAAAAAATGCTAAAGTTTAAAATAGAATTTACACTAGTTATATTTGTAACGTAAACATACTTATCCTTACGTAAAATATAACTTATTTCTAAATTAGACCTTTTGCATTCTGCCAGCTGGAAATTGTCAGAAGTTTGGCTAATTAACTAGTTATAAGAACAATATATTGCTTTTTAATTTCATCTTCTATATCATTATATGTGAAAACTCAGGACTACTAAAATAATGATAATAATAATAGAATAATCTAGAAACTGTATGCATTTTACACTGTTACCTTTCGAAAACTAAATCAAGTTATAAATAAGATGAAAGTAACATTTATACATATAACGTTCTAATACATGTTAAGAATTGGACGCGTAATGTGCATAACTAGTTTTAATATGGGTTGAGTTTAAATATTGAAAGTGTAACTGCTCTCGAGCACATGCATTCATAGGATCTGTTGCTAAACCTTACATGAGAATACAGTTTTAAGCACATATTTATTGTTTTTGAATTTAATACACAACACTTACACTTTCCTGAGTGTCCACTGGAAATGCAGAATTCTATGTCTTAATAGTATGTACACATTAAGAGTACATATTATTCCTACAAATGTTAATTCCTATAATCTCAATAATACATTTCTTTTAAAAGTACCAGTGTCTCGTTATAAGTTTTATTATAAATACTGCATTCAATGGAAAATACCATGGAAATCCCTTCCACTTTGAAACTTTTAATATTAACAAGTTGCAAGTACAAGTTGTTTCCCAATTTTATCCTGCCACCCTTCTTACTCCAGATTATGCTAATCAACTATACCTTCAAAATTATCACACTATGTTCTCTGGAACTAGTATATTTAATGAAAATGTAAGTCATACGGTCACGTATTCTGATTACCTCCATGGATAATGCTTTATGCTTTTATTCTTTCTCCTGCTTATACTTTGGATGATTCTACATGGGGATTTTAAGGATTCTCCCATTAATCTTTAAATAAGGTTTAGTCAAAATCTTGTACAATCTATTTCATGTATTATTTACGCTGAATTTGATTCCCTTAAACAGATCGATAAAATCGAAATGTATATACGGATCATACCATGTAAAATTTAGTTTAGAGTGAGATCAACCTTGAGAACTGTCGTACACTTTTCAGCCTTTGAATATAATGAAGAAAATAATTTCATAGTCAAAGAATTAGCCATAGTTGATGTAGATACCAATAGTTTTCAAAGTTGGATATTTAAATCTCCTTTTCCAATATCAAAGATTATTCCTAGCTTAAGATATGCACATGATTATTTCCTTTAGAGTGGGTAGAAGATGAAGTTGAATACAGGGAAGTTAAAAGCATACTTACCAGGTATACCTCGCACAGTGATAGTGTATTCACTCACGGCAAATATTCCTAGTCTCTTCTGCAAAGAACAGTGACTAATTTAGAAGATATACAGTGTTCAAAATGATTAAACATTTCCATCACAAACCTGTGTTTACAATCTTCATCAGTTTACAAGTTTTCGTTGTGCGTTAAAAGAAGCGTCAGTGTACGCAAACTATATAACGTTAAAAGAAGCGTCAGTGTACGCAAACTATATAACGTATTATCATCTACGTTCTTTTATTCTACCTGAAAACAGAACAATGTATGGACAAACACCGATAAACGAAAGTGATTCAGATGTAAAGTGACGAAATTTTAAAAATTGTGCTTCAAGACTGTACTAGTGCAACTAAGCTTACCGTAATATATTCAGTGGACACTTTACTAAAACAAATTCAATATCCGGCGGCACTTATAGTAAATTTAAGTCCGTCAACTTACCCTGGAAGTCATTGGAATGCCTTATATATAATGAACGTGGGCGGGAACAGTATTTGGTAGCTTCGGAAAAGTCCTCGTAAACTAGTTTTAAAATTTTTAAAACGAGATTGCAAATTATATTGTGTAAACAGAACTTAAATTCAACACGAAGAATTTATTCTTTGTGGACTATTATGTAAAGTTTTATTTCAGTCTGTGAGGAAAAAATATAATTTCTACTTATCATACTACGAATCTTCTAGAAAACGATGTAAAATCTATTGTAAAAATATTTAAAAACGAAAAGAAAAATGTAAAACCAAGTTTTTTTCGTATAAAGGTAAAGAAAACGAATATTTTATTTTAAAAAATCAATGAAAGAAACAAAAAATGTAGAGTGTACAGAAATATATTTATTTCGTAATTATACATTAGTTTTAAGAAAGTTTAGAATATGAAAAAGAGAAACAGTTTAAATGGAGGCAGCAGAAGACAATAGAAGGCAGCTTAACTTGAATGGTAAGTGTTGCACAATATTCTGCAACACAAAAGTTCTAGCATGTTTCCTCGAGTATAAAAATACGAGACACAAAACAACACGATAGAGATTAAAAAATTTAAATATACAAAATTTCGTGTGAACATCAGGAGGACAAAGACAAAATTCACCAACACCTGCTATGCGGCAAATATCAAAATAAACAGGTTCCCTCCTCCCGAGTATTACAGGTGTGAAACAAGAAAAAACTCCGCACCGACTCTTTGTTAATGTAAAAAAAAATATCACTCAACTGGCGAAGCTTGCAATAAAGCGGCAGAAATAAAAGTATTCTTGAGAATACCTGCACAGTCAATATCTTAGGAAAGCCGGAGCATGTCCATACACGATCCGTGAGCATAAAAGGAGTGAAACAATTATTGTTAAATATCACTCAACTGGCGCTGCTGTCAATCAAGCGGATGACACAGAAGCAAGATATAATACGTTGTTGAGCTTAAAAATGCAACAAACAAAAATAAACGAAAACCTGCTTTTAAAACAGCACCTGCACACTTAAATTCCAAGCAAAGTCATTGTGCGAAATAACGTGTCCTAACACACTCCTAGCAGTAAAAACACAAAACAAGAAATTATTCCTCGAATTGCAAAAACATAAAAATAAATCCTTCAATTATAACAAACAATTATGCGCATGCGAAATTAGTCACCTTTGAGCGTGAAAACATGGTAGAGTTAACAGCATCCAACTAACATCGCCAGATGTAAAACGAAAAACTACATGTAAATCACGGGAAACTTTCGATCTGTGCTGATAATTAATGTACAAACATTTTCCGTCGAAATAAAATGATGACCCCTTCTAGAAATAATTTTTATATCATTATCCTATAATAAGTTAAAGTTATAGCGTTCTACGCTATTCGCAGACATTTTCGTGGTCGAGCGACCGAAGCGGACAACGGCAACGCGGAACGGGGCGGGCAGTATAAAAATATGGCGCATGCGGAATGGCGCTAAATATTATTATTATTAACAATATATCAGTTTATTCTATATCACCTATTTCCTCTTCTATCACATATACAACCTTCTAGCGTCTAGGGTATCTCCCTCTACAATATCTCATACCAACCACATCCTGCTACATACGTTCATAAAGGCCATAAAATAGATTTAAAACACAGTGGCCATATTGTATCAAAGTGTGCCCTCTTCCACTAAACTGTCCAAAGAATATTTTTCTATTTCAGTTTAGGATGGTCTTATTGCATCAGAATCGTGGTATAATCTTAGATTAGTTAAATTCACTTCCGCTTAGGTTAAATTACATTAGTCAAAGTAATAGGCCTATTCGTTTAGTTTGACAGTGCTATGACCTGCGCGGTTCCGTTCACCATTAATATAACCAGCTCGGTTTCCCCGGCACCATTAATACGACCAGGGACCTTTAATATGACTACCTTGCGGTTCGTCCCTCACCGTTAATGTAACAATCTGGTCATTTACTTCCGCTATCAATTATCCCCTGATACGACCTTACGCCCCACTTCCCTCGAGATGAATGCGCCGTGGGAGGATCCGAAGGAAAGACAGTAGCACGAGCAAGATGTGATGGATACCCGAAACTCGTATCTGAACCTTGCTGGACGATGTAGTGCGAAAATAAAACGTTTGGAGAGGACAGGGTACTGGAACGGTGACCCGATAATGTCCAAAGTTCCTCTATGAAGGCACGTGACAGTGAGAAAAATGCAGAACGGTACTCAATATTCCGCACAATATTATCATTTTTGCGTGAATTATCAAGAAAAGAAATATTTTCACTGAACACTGTATGCAAAGAAACGCATTCACTGACTTTTGAAATGATGTATAATTTTTTGTCCACTGACACTATTAAGGAATATACAGTATACACCAAAATATTTTTCCTCGAAAAACATTATTCTTATTAACCAAGAGGAATAAAATGAATACTAAGAAAATATCGAATATTAATATAATAAGTGTGTTGTCCCACAATAGCATTTATGGAGAAAGAGTATCTTCACTGGGTAAGTTTACTTTGTTCACTACTCATACATTTATTGTGAATACTACCCACTAATTCAAATATTCTCCAAACTGTTACACATAAATGATATACAAAGGCTTCCGTCTATTAAGTATTCAGTTTTGGATTCAGTACCTTAGAACACAAATACCGGTGCACCTTAATTATATATATATATATACAATCATCACCATATTCAGCCGTTTTCTATCCCTTTTCTTTCCACATATCTCGGTCTGCTGATATCCTCATCCATGTAGCTCCTGAAAAACGTTTGATTTCATCTACCCTTCTTACATTTAGACGTCGTCTCGGTCGTTTCTTTTCTCTAGGAATCCACTGTAGTACATTTGTCGTCCACCTTCCATCTGTTCGTCTAGCTATGTGACCGGCCCATCTCCACTTCATCTTCTTCGCACTCTTGATTACATCCTCTACCTTTGTTTGTGCGCGAATCCATTCATTTCTCTTCCTGTCCTTTCTGGTTATTCCTAACATGCACCTCTCCATTGCTCTTTGTGTGATTCTCAATCTTTGAGTCGTTTGCGCATTCAATGTCCAAGTTTCGCAGCCGTACATCGTTACAGGTAAGACACATTGATTATAAACTTTACGCTTCAGACACATTGGAAGTTTGCTTTTGAAAATAAAGTGTAGTCTTCCAAACGAACTCCGCGCCATTTTATATCTTCTATTTATTTCATCAGTCAACTTTGCATTCGATATTTTAAGCTGGCCTAGGTAAACATAATCATCAACTATGCCTATTGTCTATCCATTAATCTTCACTTCCTTCTTTGCAGCATGTTGGTTGTACTGTACATTACTTTTGTTTTACTTAAGTTCATTTTAAGGCCTATTTTCGAACTCTCGTTAGTCAGTTCTTCCATTCTGGTTTGCAATTCTTCTGCACTTGAAGCAAACAGGACTATATCATCAGCGGTGATGAAGATATTCGACATTAATTTTAATTCCAACTTCATTCCAGTTTAAATTCTGGAACACTCTCTCCATGACCGCACAAAACAGTTTTGGAGAAATTGAATCGCCTTGCCTTACCCCCTTTCCAACTTTAAATTTGTCACTGTCTTGATGCAGTCTAATGACAGAAGTGGCAGTCGAGTAAATGTTTCGCAGTAACTTGACGGATGCACTTTCGATGCCTTGATGTTCAAGTGATTTAAGTACTGCTGACAAGGAGACCGAATCGAAAGCTTTTTCAAAATCTATGAATCCCAAACATAGTGGAAGTTCATATTCATTAGCCCTTTCCATAACTTCATTCAATGTTTGTACGTGGTCCATTGTGCTAAATCCACGACGAAATCCGGCTTGTTCCCTTCCCTGGTTAAAATCTAAGTCTCGTTCAATACGATTCAAAATAACTTTGGTGAACATTTTGTA
>JAGDQP010008535.1:49144-62582 GCA_022664845.1 Lepisma saccharinum
CCTGGTTAAAATCTAAGTCTCGTTCAATACGATTCAAAATAACTTTGGTGAACATTTTGTATAGGACTGACATTAAACTAATTGGTCTGTAGTTTTCGACGCGTTCTTTGTCCCCTTTCTTGTACAACAAAATGATAACGGCATTGTTCCAACTTGAGGGTATTTCTCTCTTCCTCAGGCACGTCGAGAATAGCAAGTTCCTCTTTCATTTTCTCACCTCCCCATTTAAACATCTCTGCTGTGAGTCCATCTTCTCCTGGTGATTTTCCGTTCTTCATCCCTCGAAGTACTTTATCCACTTCTTCTTTCATTACGTCTGGGACTTCTACATCATTTTCTTCTAAGTCTTCATTTCCTAGCTCTTCCTCGGAGTAGTACAATTCTGTGTAGATATTTTCAAATATGTTTATAATTTCTTTCTTATTTCGTGTTACGGTCCCGTCTGGTCTCTTAACTGCAATTATTTGTTTTTTCCCTATCATGAGCTGCTGTTTGCTTTCTTCAAACTCTTGTTTTCCTCGATTGTATTTCTAACAAGGTTTTCGTTATATCTTCGTACATCCTCTCTTATTTTCTTTTTTACGGTTTTATTTAGTTATATGTACTCAATCCTCTTTATGCAATTTTCTCTTTCATTTCCCTTCTTTTCTTCATCAAGAGTTTAGTTTCTTCTGAGATTTTGCTCTCTTTATATATATATATATACTATTTTTTTTATCAAAGTTCAACACGCATAATGAGCAATATCTTTAACCAATTCTTTCTTTAATACGTGATCGGAGTGCTCCTTTTTTTTCTCTTACTGCTTCCTGAACTTGTATATAGAAAATATAATTAATACACATTAAACGTACTTAACACAATCTAACCTAGAGCATTGATATCTAGCATTCATAATATTAACGGGTAAGCACTGAAAAATTACTACTCAAAAACGATATACTGACATGAAATTTCCTGCTCTTATTATTAAAGACAGTTAATAGATTGTGCATAGCCAAATTTCTTATAACAGTTGCGTTAATAATAATAAAGTGCATAGACGACTTTCTTATAACAGTTGCGATATGACTGCTCTGGTTTTAACCTACCATTGCTACTACAGCTCGCATAGCAAAATACGAATTGACCGGTTGTCTTATGAGCATGCCAATATTACTAACGCTAAGGCACAACTTTGGATTATTTTACGCTTGTTTTATGTATGCCTAAAGGCCGCTTCAGACGATAAAATTTATTGTACGATAAATCTTAGCGAAAGCAGTTTGCCAGTGTAAAAAGAAAAAAGTTATGGATTTATACCATAGCATCTTGCCCTATTGTAGCATTCTTGCCTGGCACTACTGCTAATCGTAAGATTCATCGTAGCATAAATGCTGTCGTCTAAAGCGGCCTAAACAGTATTTTCAAACAAATATTTGCAACTAGACTCATTTACGAAGTACTGACCTACTTACAGCACTGGCCATGTGCCCCTAATGCCTTCACTGAAAAATACTTTTTTTTTCTTCCTCGGTGTGAACAACGTTCAATACGGTTTAAATTATCTCTTAATAATTTACTCACTGACTTCCTAAAGAAGTCCGTAGATTTCTTGACCTTGTACTGCAAAGTATTTCCTAGTACTTTACTCACCTATGTGATGCTATGAATGTGGTGTATATGTGGTATTCCACTATACCTATAACAGTATATAAATACACCAAACTTGCGTGCACGTCTTGTTTAAGCTCAGAATTACTTTACTCAAGCCCACTTTCGTACATGACTGCGCAGTCGAATCACGGAAACATTTTATCATACCGGTGAGAGCGCTACACATGGCCATACAAAACGATCCGATAGGTAAAGTTTTCAGTACTCCAGTTTTATTAACGAAAATAATACATTCACTGAGATCGAGATCAACTTTCTTTTTCGAAGGAACATTAGCTTTGTTCACATCCACCAAACAAGGCTTCCACAGTTTTATAACTTAGAACAAGGATAATGGTTACCTGCATATCCTGCCTGTTCGCGGGCATGCATAATGTTCATCATCGTCATAAACATCAGGTTCATATTTTCCACTGAGAAAACTGGGTGTTTTATCCTCCCAGTAACTTACATAACCAACGCCTTCTTTATCAGTACTTTGAAGTTTGTTCGGTTAATGCACAGTGTAGAAAACACAATTTTTCCTGAGATCAGTTCGGTGGACAAAGCGTCCCTCTATGCTGTCGTCGCTGAGATATGTGTAGGAAAGATTCCACTGTTGCCACATCGACGCTTTCGATAAATGTCGAGTGGTGGCGCTGGCGTCGTACTGGGCGAGCATGAAGCATCCCTCGCGGCAGTAAATATCAACTGTCCCGCACTGTATGAGAAAGTATGCAGGCTGGGTCTATGTCAGAACGCCCACGCTTTTCTCTGCCAGAAAATGAATGTCACAGTGCTTACTCTAAGCTTAATTTGTTCCCCTTCTGTTTTAGCAAGCAATTCATCCTTTGCGTAATGCACAATGAACTGCATGGAGAGTACTGTAGAAAAACCAATTAGGAAATACGGCTTTATTGCGCAATCGTAGTGAATGTTGAGCGGTGGGGATAAAAGAAAAGAGGTGGCAAGGAGTCCGCCAGCTTGACTTGAATGTACCATCCCGGCATGGTTTTGCTAGGTTTTATAAATTCAGGAGGTGTAAAGCCAAAGATGGGTGTAGGCAGAGATTTCCAGAGTTTCAATCGAATTATAAAATATCTTGAGCCTATATGTGTCTGTGTGTGTGTGTGTGTGCGCGCGCTCGACAATTTGGAGAGGGGACCTCTTCCGTTGTTTGGGCTCAGCCAGAATCTGCATCCCGACATTCTTCTCTTTCGACTGTGGAAAAAAAAACACAGGAAGCTCCCGTTGGTGCCAATAACAATAATAATGTCAGTTTTGATTTGACGGGGGAGTGCCGTGGATTTTCCTTGGTGCGTGAGGATTTCATCCCCAGTTGTTGATTCCGAATACCATCCCAACAAGAGATAAAATCTTTGTATTTCCACCCAAACAGGCAGTATGTTGACGTTTATCAGCAACCACTAGTTTTAGGATCCCCCCCCCCTCCGTCGAAATATAACGAAGTGAATACTGAATAATGTGATAGTACTAATGTAACAACTTGCGGACTTTTAAGTGTTAAAACACAGAAGTTGGTCTTTGAGTATGAAGCTGACAGAAGTTTTCTTCCTATGATATACGCCATTGATTTTCTAATAGTCTGAAAGCGTGGGGGAAAATGACTGACTGTAAAACTGACCTTTTTTTTCATTTACTTATTTTTTCCATTGCCACTACGTATTTTCATTTCTGCCTGAGCCTCAAATTCTTGAAGACCTTAAAATACATTCAAATTCAACTTATTTTCATTGAAATTTATTATTGGCCTTTAGGCACCTCAGGCTCAGGCCGGGATAGGAGAGGGGAAAGGATTCGGGAAGGTTTTTTGTCAGGGCCTATATTGAAGGTCCCATCTTGGCATTTTCTTGGTGTGACTGAGGAAAAACCCTTGAAAAACCTCAGTCACGATGCTCAGCCGCTGGTATCGAACCCAAGTTCATCCGAATGCTACGCCAACGCTCTACCACTGAGCTACGGCGGCTCGAAGTTTCTTATTACGATATAGTTCCTATTTGCTCGGATTAAAGTGAAATTTGATGTATCATTCTTTGCTGTTGGATAAAACCAGGATCCTATTGTGACCATCTGAGGAGAGGCAGTGATACATCAAATTGCAGGCAGAAATCAGCTTAATGCACGTAAATAGGAACCACACCTTTATTGTCGGTTCGCCCTATTTTTTTTCTCTCTCTCTCTCTCTGCAACCCTCAATTTCAAAACGTAATAAAGCAATAAGAATTCTAATAATTTTTCAAAAGATATACAAAGTAACATAACAAAAATTTACAAAAATAAAACAAGGAAAGCAATCCTGGTCGAAATTTGTACTAACGTGTACTGTATCGTGATTATTTGTTCGATGCAAATACTTTACAGTACACCACATAAGTCATAACCTTGTTTAGTAAGGTATACGGAAGCGAAAATTTCACACAACGTATCGTCGGCGTTAAGCGGCGCAGCTGCGTAAGTGATTGGTGTACTGCACGGAGACAGGTTTATGAAAGAGAGGTTTGGCAAGTTGAATCACTACTGGTAATTAATTGTCTTCAATCTTCAAGACCATTTGAATTCAAATCAGTCTAGTGAAAATGATGTGGCCAGTATTAGACCTACAGTTTAAAGTGGATTTTAAACCTCGTAATGCAAATGTCCCCCTACTGGATATCAAACCCTGCTCTCCTTGATTACCAGGTTAGGGGCTAAAACATTTATTCAACTGAAAAATCTAAGAAAATATTGGAGCTAAAATGACTTCATTCATAGCACAAGATAATTACAAATTGCAGTATAAAAGCAAGGAAACTTTTATCACGTAATACAGGTCAGTTATACAATTTTAGTGTCAATGAACAAAAGTTCTTTTAAAGCAACACTCACTACACAATAGCAAGTGTAACCTACACAAACATACTGAAATTAGTGTATTTGTCCACTACTCATAGCTAAAGATTTCGTTAGTAGAAGATCGAGCATGCTATTGCTTATTCTTAAGACTTCTTTATATGAGTACGTATGTTGGTTTATGTATGCCATTTCATTGTGGGTGTGTACTGGACGGACGAAGAGGTAGGCAGCTCTCCGAAATCAATATGAGTCGCTCCAACTGGTTAGGAGGTAGGAGGAAGAAGCTGAAATCTAGGACCGGTGATTGGACTATCGAAGATCCATTTCCGTACACTTCTATCACTATGACGTTTAAGTGGCATTACTCCAAAGGCTACGAAACGGAAGGAAGGGAGCTTGCACAAAAAGATCGCACGTGAGGTCTGGCGCTAGCAAAGCTATTCCGCCAGATGATTGAAGTAGCACAACAGTCTGAAATGTGGAATGAGCAGAAACGTCGTCCGACTTCGTCGGCGTAAGATGTGACGTCACTATGAATATAACAACCAGGGCAATAAAATTCCAAGGAACAATTTTAGAGAATAAATCCCATCTGCTTTCTAAAGATACATTTGTATTTTTTAACACTAGAAATCAAATTGAATCATAGGCAGCACAATTTAATTTTAATAGTATTCTTACTTCATTGGGATTTATTTATGTAAATGATCTTCCAACAAGAAAAGATGCTTGTTTGGATAATGTTTTAATTAATACCAATCTGGAGAATGTATCATGTGAGAATTGGTCCTTGTATTTCTGACATTAAGGTGTATGGGTAACTTTTGATACCAACTCCTTTATAGACATGGGTGGCAATGATCATGGAACATTTCAATATCGTGCTCTGAATGTAAGAAATATAATGGCTTTACGCAATTATTTGCATTCAATAAACTTTGAACTTGAACTAAGGACAATTTCTGACCTTGATATGGCCTGGCAAGTATTCATTGAATTAGTGCAAAATGGCATTAAGAATACATGCCCTATAAAAAATATGAAAACTCGATGTAGTAAGAGGAATAAATGTAAAATAAGTTGCCCTTGGTACACTCAGAACCTACAAAATATTAAAAGGCAATTATTTTATTGGTATATAAGGGCAAAAGAGTGTAATCAATTAGCTGTATCTAAATATAAGTCCTGCAGAAAGGTGTATAGAAGAGGAATTGTCAATGCTCAGATAAGATATAATGATAGTAAAATTCAAAATGCGAACAATAAAATTTCAGTAGCTTGGTCGGTCATCAAGAGTGAGTCATCCTCTCTTAAGCCGAGAGATTCTATAGGCATTGACCCTGATGATTTCAATAATTATTTTATAAATAATATACCAATCGCCGGAAACAATGTATCGCAAAATTTTATTGATAGTTCTTCCTATCTACACAAAATGTATAATCAAAATAACCGGGTCTTCAGGTTTTGTCCTGTGTCCTCCTCTAGTGTCATACTGGTTGTTAAAAAAATGAAATCGAGTTATTCAGAAGACATATTTGGAATGTCTTATTTAATAAAAAATATCCTGGATTTAATTATCATGGCTCTTTGTTACTTAATTAATTGGTCCATTAAGGAAGGTAAATTCCCTCAAGTTTTGAAAAAAGCCATTGTGGTCCCTATTTATAAGAAAGGGATGAAAAATGATTTTAGAAATTTCCGTCCTATTGCTCTATTGCCAATTGTTTCTAAAAAAATTTAACACCTACTACTTGAACAACTGCGCACGTATTTTAATTATTGTAAGTTTTTAGATGAATCGCAATTTGGTTTTAGATCGGGAGTTGGCACAATTAATGCTATTGAGAAAGTAGTGAGAGAGAGATATTCAAATTTTGAAAAGAAAAATATCACATCTCTCACATTAGTGGACTTAAGCAAGGCTTTTCATTCTGTGCCTCATGGTTTGCTTGCTGAGAAACTTAAATGTTACGGTGTAGTAGACAAGGAACTCAACTTACTAAGTTCTTATCTAACTGATAGGACGCAGGTGGTTAAAGTGGATAATAAAGTGTCAAATTCTCTACCAGTATAGAAGGGAGTACCTCAGGGGTCTGTGCTTGGCTCGTTTCTGTTTGTGGTTTATGTGAACGATTTTCCTCAGTCCCTTGTGGTTAAACCTATATTATACGCTGATGACACTACAATAATATCAGGTAACACAAATTTAGAAATATTAAAAAATGAAACAGAAAATTTGTTTAAACTTGCTTAAATGTGGTTCACAAATAATAATTTGATTGTAAATGAGGATAAAACAGAAAATTTATTCCTTTCACTTAATTCTAATATTTCAAATTTAAATAAGACAAAATCTATAAAACTACTTGGTATGCATTTGGATGACAAACTAACGTGGAATACCCATATTGATGTACTATCTAATAAATTAAGCAAGCATATTTTTATATTACGTCGCTTAAAAGGGTCTATTTCTTTAAATTGTTTAAAATTAGCATACCACGCTTTTATACAAAGTCATATCAATTACGGATTGTTACTCTGGGGAGGAGCTGCTAGAGCCAAAGATGTGTTTACATGGCAGAAAAAGGCACTTCGGGTGATATTAGGTAAATCAAATGGTGAGTCATGCAGTGGTATATTTAAATCCTTAGGTGTTATGACACTTCCATGTCTTTTTATTTACCAATGTTTAATTTTTGTTAAAGTAAATCCCGGCATGTTGACAACTTTTACTCATTCGCACAATACAAGAAAAAGGCAAATTACACTGCCTTTTACACGCCTTGAAAACATACAAAAATTCTATTTAATGCAGGGGATATTTTTTTTGTTTACTTCCAGATACTATTCAAAATCTTGATGTAATTAACTTCAAACGCGTTATCCAAAAAAAAAAAAAAAAAACTGTGAGGGTTACTCTCTGGATGAGATATATTCCTTTATAAGTAATGATGTAAGGGTATAGACAATGTCCTGACTGACTTGTTTTTTATGTATTTATTTATTTTTATTTGCTTGTATTTAGTTGTAACGTTTGATCTTCTCTTGTTCTTATTGTAAAATCATGTCTTTTATAAGCTTAACTAATGTATTGACGACATCTTTATGCAGCTAATTGCTGTCAATGGATGCAGAAAACTTCTTAAATAAATAAAAAATATTCAGGTTTTTCATCCTGCAGAATGCTTGAAAATGCCTATAAACACGATGAATGTTCTCCCGGTGACGGAAAATGTCTCTCGATTACAATTTCTGTTACGGTGGTTGCACACCAAAAAAGGGAATTTGAGTAGGGCAAAGAGAAGCAGAACAATGCAGTGCGAATCCATATATTTAGACAGTGGTGGACAGACCTATTGAGTAGAGTGAAACGGAGTGAAGTTTTGAATGAAAATCAGTATGAGTCTTAATTTTGTGTCCAGAGTTTAGTGCCGAAAATTTTAACCTAGCTAGGAAATTAAAGGCTTGGCAAGCAGTGACATAAGTATAGGGTCCTGGATCCGAATCCGGCTGGGGCATGGATGTTTGTGGATTTTAGAGACGGGACGAAGTCATTAGTTACTCAAGTGGCCCAAAAATACATTTTTTTTTATTTACAATAAGTACAGGGCAATTAAAAGTTATACTATGTTCGACTTGTAAATGCTGAGATCTAGAGCGGGAATGAAATGAATTGACAGGCAGGACAAACTGCATATCTTTCCTTATTCACTTACGCTCATGCGGGGCGCAAATAATAATAATATTATTATTAATGATAATAATAATAATAATAATAATAATAATAATAATAATAATAATAATAATAATAATAAATAAATAATAATAATAATAATAATACATAGTTACTATAACGGAAGTAGTCTCTCATCTTCCGCTTACTTGTCTTATTGGAGAATCAGATTGAACTCGACAGCTGACCATATTAACTTACATGTCCGCTGGATGCCCTCCATCACTTACGTAGTTTGTAGTATTAAAATGGCAGGCTAACATATTTTTGTGCGCTTGTTATTTTAACCAATTTTTAGAATGATTTAAATTATTTATGTGAAACTGACATTCAGCACCTATTATATTCAAAATAAAAGTGAGAAAAAAAGTAATGACAGTATGAGGGGGATTCGAACCGACGATCTCGCATTCTTCTCTCAAACTCTTGTTTCCATTACGCCACAGAAAACGCTGAAGGCTCGTTGCACAATTACTATACCTTTCGCCAGTATTGAGTGATAGTTTCCACTTCAAAACTTAAAAGATAATTTTTATATTTATAAACTCAATTTAAAGTGACATTGTGTTATTTCTCAGTCAACTGGAATGTTCATTTCATATTATTCAAACGTTCGCGAGTGAAATGTTTATTATTTACCGAAGATATTTTCTAATTTTAGAGCTTATACTTTTGGCCGAGGAAGTAAGTTTCAGCAGGGAAGGCGGTGTATCTCTCTCTGTGTATAGTTTTTTCCAATCACTGCTTGAGCGAAGTCTGTACGGTAGAGGGGGAGAAAACTATTTTTTTTTTATTTTTGCTTACCAGAACTGATTAAGAGAAAATTTCGTGTATGGTGTGTTGCCTATGTTCAGCACTTTCCATTTCAGAGAATTTCCTCGTTCGCTGTATTCTACCCGCATTTGCCCTAAGAACTGTTTTATGTCTCTCCTGAAAAAATTGTGTTCCTTGAATTATGTTTTTTCATAAATAAACGATTCAATTACAGTATATGACTACATAGTATATGCTGGACATCGAGCTGTGATAATGTTACATATTTATTTATTTATTTGTGTACCTTCCACAGAGATGTACTATCATGGCCAATATAATATGACTTTATTATACACGATTTTGCTCTAAACCGAGAAGATAGGCCACCCAACTGATGTAGTGTGGGCGGTGTGTGATTCTGAGAGTATGTGAGTGAGCGAGCAAGGTTTGGATTTTTTTTCTTTAACAGAAAACATTATCACATGTCCTGGGCTCTGGAAAGATATTCATGATTTCTTGTAGTATGTAGCAAATAATAGAAAAAACCTTAAGCAAGTCGCAATTCAAACACCAAAACAGGAAACCTAACACCATTTTATTTTAAGAAGACCACTAGTTGAAGTAAACTGAAAAGTTTAATTCAAACTGTCCAATAGAAAAGATCGTTACCGAACATGGAGAAACAAAAATGAACTTTAAAACCCATGGTTTCTTTCTTATTTCTTTCTTAATGAATTCCATAGAACACTAACGTTATACACGAAAGACAAGAGAAAAGGTCTGTTTCTATCAGTTCTTGAAAATAGGGCACGATGCACGATATTTATCCTTATTAATTTCTGATATTATGTTGTTATTTACGTTATTGTGTTTGTGCGTGCCTATGATATTGTGTGTGCGTGCATCGTACCTTCGTTGGTTTTGAATTCGGGTAGGTCCTCGGTTTCGGAGGACCAGCGTCTGACTGTCCTGACTTAGGTTTTCCCAGTGTTTTCTTCAGCCACACCAGGCATATACCGGGATGGTACACTTCGCATCAAAAAAACTGCGACAAAGAACGACGTGCAGTTAGGTAACCAAAATGGCACCTTCTTATCCCATAATCGTGTCTGGTAAACAGACCCCTCTTACTCCTTCCTTCGTCTCTCCCATACTAAAATTAGCAAACATCATGAGCACGTTTTTTTTTTTTTAAAAATAGACATGTATTAGTATGTATAAAATGAAAGAATAAAAGCGAGACGAATCAATATACGTAAGTTGATGGAGGGAGAAATTTAAATACATACAATGAAACATTGAAACCGATGGATGTCTGTTAGACAGAGGCAGAGTAATGAGAGAGAGAGAGAGAGAGAGAGAGAGAGAGAGAGAAAAGGGGGGAGAGAAGAAGAAGTACAGATAAAAATATGGAATTTAAACGTAGTAGAAAATATTAAGATCAGTTCCTACAGTATAAAGTTCAGTTCCCAAAAGTCAAATCTAACAGCAAGAGAGAAATGACGTTTGGATTTTATATTTTTTCAGAGTTATTCGAATATATAAAGGATGCTTCAAAAATTCATTAAGTCACTTTCAAAACGGAGACTAACTTGGTGGTCAGATTAAATACTCATGATTTCCAGTGAAACTGCAGAGTTTTGAGACACATCTAGCATAATATCAAAAGTGTAACACACATTCTTTGTTTGCGCGGGGTTAGTTTGCAAATTCGGTGGGGCTTATTAAACATACTGGTTCGGAATACTTTGTAATTAGGGATTCTGCCGGGATTTCCAGATTAGGGGGCGTAAAGTCAAACTTGGGAGGGTGGACGTAGAGTTTTGCACAGATTTTATGAACTTTTGTCCGCAATATGTTAAAGTTCGGGGTAGTCTCGAGGATTTGGGCTGGCACCTCCTACAGGGGCCGGAGTCTGGCGGAATCACTGATTCTAACAAACCCAGTAGATACCGTAGGCTATACATTCTATTCCAGATTACTAATGCAAATTTAACATCAAAAGAAAATGAATGAATGATAATTTATCTGCTTAACTTCTATCAGAAAGAGACAAGATTACATATGGAAACTGTATAAAAATGAAAAGCTACAAATGTTCAAAAGCAAAATTAGCATGTTCCTATAGGCATAGTAAACCTTACATATTCCATACTGCAAACGTAAAAGAAAAGAAAAACGTGTAAGAGAATGTTGATAAATTAGAGGATGGAAACGAATTTTGTGACAATTTAATATAAAAAATAATCCTTCTCTTGAAATACCATAAAAATAGGGGGCCAATTTCTACTCATTACTTAAAATGTGTCTCTTCTGAACATGACACTCTATATTCCACCCGTTACGAATTACAACATTAATGAACTACTTTTAGTAACAATTCGCACAGATGAAATGAGCACGGCAGAGCCGAAACGGGTCATCGGCTGCTGGTCAAGTTTTGTATTGTTTCGTCGGGTGTCAGATTCGAACCCATGCTGACCCGCTGAATCGATGTAGATATGATAACCAGTAGGATGAAGGACAAATTTTAATTATTTCATTGCGTTTGAACAGTGTTTCTTTCAGGGGTGACTAGGACCGGAGATGTTACCCCGAGAACACGAAAAATATGACGCCGAAATTCCCAATTAAACAGATTTTCAAGACCGGGTCAATCGGGTTACCGGGTCACTTATCTTTGGATCAGGCCCTATCACCGGTTCGTCAAAAGTGGCCCGGAATTGGCTTTAGGCCACGCACAAAATGAGAGAGTGTGCGTAAAGTAAGAGAAAAACAAAGATAAATACATAGAGAGAAGAAGAAGAGAAAGATGCAGCAAAGACACGATAACAATACATAAAAAAAGATAGGAAGAGAGAAAGAACAATAAAAAACATGAAAACTACATTATCATTATGCTAAGCAGCACATACGCTGCTTACTCGGATTCTAACCAGTGATGCTTCGTAAGTTCTCCACAACCCGGAGATAAATCTCTGTTTGAATACTTCAGTGCATGCGAAAATGAAACTGGCTGATAGGGAATCGAACCGAGGTTTTTAAATTTGATGTCCAGCACGCTAGCCATACTCCACAGTTGCTCTAGCCAAAACGTGCTTAACAAATGTTATAGTGTTTCTTTCTAAGAATAATAACATGAAAAGTGGATGCTTCTGACCAATGACATTGTTATGTCCTGGTAACTCTCTGAGACTTTATTTGGACTTTTCCAACCAACATTCTTAATCGTCTTCCTCTTTATAGTGACTCAGGTGCTTCACTCCACAGTCGGAAATATTCTCTGTTTTGTATGGGAAGTGATGATTAGATTATTCACGATTGCTTTGTAAAAAATCTTCAACTTGAACAGGGTTTGAACCCATGTTGGTTCGTTTTCGTACTGAAATGTCCGCCGCGTTTTCCCTACTCCATTTATCCAACGAATTCCACTGCTATGAATAACCAAGTTCAAATTCTCGGAAAATGTAAATGTTACATTTTCCCTATATGTACTGTGTGGTAAGTAAACACATGTGTATGCATGTCCTTTTTGTCATGTCGAATTATGAAATAAATATATTATGGCAGTTTTAGGGACAAATCCAGTTTAGGGTAAGTATTGCCACATTAAGATAAGATAATTTATTGTCGTTTACTTTAACATAAACCAGCCTGAACGAATCTGATATCACTAATAGAAAATTGTCATTAGCAAATCTAGAAAGTAGGAAAGGTGAGTACTTTATTTTATTTAATTTATTTACTAACTTACATTAAGAAGAAATCACTAGATTTAATGTAATAAATTTAGTAATAAACCGCCCTACGTACACGTACGCAACACTGCATTGTCAAAGAACCGATGAAAACACTGTATTGACTGGAAAATATTATTTTCGCAAGTATGAGCATTGAACACTGTTACCTGTTGATTAAATTAATTTTTATAGCTTATGGTAATTTGTTAGAGTTGTATGTAAAAATGTTTATTAACTAACATTATGTATTCCGTATAATCTACACAGTATTTACTGTTATTGTCATTTCAGCTTTAGGTCTGTTCTTGCAATTTGAATGATCGAATGTGTAATTAGTTGTCATTTCCCTGAATCTGTGCCTTGTTTTCCTGTGGATATTTTGTCGATTATGCACTCAATGAACAGATTTATTAATTGTGTTTACATTGGGACCTGTAATTCCTAAGAATTTAGTAATATACGAATTTAGTGCTCTTGTTAGGCTTCTTGTTACGCCTCTTAACATATTGCCTCTTGTTAGCAGCCGCATGCTATGAATTTAGCTGAAGAGTGTTCTTTGCAACTTTAATTTTGGAACAATGCTATTTAAACGGCGCTAAATGATACATATTCGTGATGTTTAATTATTCTTTTGATATGTATTTTATTTAAATAACCCACTCCCCCTTTTTTAGTTTTCCTTTTAATAGACACACATTCTTTTTGTATTATTTTT
>JAGDQP010008536.1:3885-56407 GCA_022664845.1 Lepisma saccharinum
TCAACAGGTGTGCCGCGGCACACTAGGATGATTCGGTGTTCTGCTTAACTTTTTCAGCTTATATTTTCTACTTCTTCCTCTTTCACCTTCAATAATGCCTTCAAATTTATTTGTACGCATTTTTATTTTTATCCTATAACTAACAGATGCTCCGATTTCGATGAAATGTTTGTGTTTTACAGATGACGTGGTGTTTTCATCATTGTAATAGCTTAAATATAAATGTAAAAGAAGAAAATAATGTATATAAATCTACTGTTTGTATGTCAGCTAATTTCCCTGAGAAATAGATAACTTGAATAAGGGATTACTGTTGTAATAACACTGTTCGCCAGCTTCAAGGATTATTTCACAAAACAATCGCTATTTTTAACTTCCTTTAAACAAAAAGAAACTTTTCATTTCAAACAGAAAAGTACGAGATCCCCTTAAAAGCACTTATAAGAAGAAAGTTTAAAGAATTAACTCCAGTGCAAAATAATTACTACTTCATTTCTTTTTAAGTTATCAACAATTCTTGGCGTACCAACTGGGAAGTCGGTGCGATAAATAGGTAGCACTTTTTTGTAATCAAATGATCCATTATAAATCACGCAAAGAATAATTTATTATGCTTATACCTAAAAAAAACTCTATTACTAAAATAGATGTCCAGGTTCCAAAAATACCAGGTTAATTTGCAAATTCGCAGAAAAATCTTATATCTTACGTAAGGTATAGGTTTGCAGAAAAATCTGAAATAGTAGCTACGGGATCGGATAACAAAAGCGTCTTTCGTACACAAATCAATTTGATCCCATTTCTTCTCTAAAATTCTTTGTTATTCACAGATAAAGAGAAATAACCCAGAATGCCTGATCTACCGGAACTTCATGTTAACATACTAACAAGTTGGAATATAAAATAGTAATCTATGCGGGGAGCGATCCGAATTTCTGTCGTTTCTTCACGGCAACTTTTCACTTCATACTTCAAACATTGTTTATAATTTTAAAAAAAGGTTCATTTTACATCCCTAGAAACCAAGCGGTCATAGCTCCGCTGGTAGACCGTTATTAGCTTCGTATTTTAAAGGTCCTGAGCGCGAACTCAAGTCCACTGGCTATCCTGATTAAGATTTCTCCAGAGTTTTATCATGAGTCACACCAGGTAAATGCCGGGATAGTACCTACAAACTAGGCTCTGATCGACAAACTTTAAACATCCTTTCCTCCACCCTATCACGGCCTGAGCGTGAAAAGACTAAAGGTCATAAATAAATGAAATGCAATTCAAGTAGCGTTACTTGATTTTACATATCTAGAAGTCGAATGGTCGTTGCTCAGTTGTAAATCGTTGTTAACTTCGTATTTTAAATGTCCTGGGTGCGAACACAGATCCACCGGCCATCCTGATTGACGCTTCTCCAGAGTTTTCCCTCAATTACAGCAGGAAAATTCCAGAATGCTAGTTTAAAACTAGGTCCTGGCTGACCTCCTCCCCACATCATTTCGTTTACTCTATAGCGGCATGAGCCAAAAGTACATAAAGGTCATAAATACAATTCAATACGTTCTGAGAACATTTGAATGTTTTCCATTTTTAATGCATTTTGATGGAGGTTTAATGTTTTAAGGTTATTGCATTCAATAGACCGTTACTTCATTAACAATGCCCATGCGAGCGTTGCCCATTTATCTTCTTTTCTACTTGCATTCTTGTCCCACCCTGTCTCTTCAGAACTTGCTTAACACTGGAGAAGGCGTAATTAAATGAAATGCAATGTTCACTCTTCACATCAACAATGTTGTAATTAACATTTATGTAAACAGTGATGTAATGACGGATCGTTTTATTGAGCACCGATATTAGTGGCATTGGTTTCCAGTTTTCTCGACAGATGGGCAGCCTTTCTGTACTGTAAAATGTAGGTTGGAAGAAAGTTGCTGCTACAGAATCCAATATGGCGACTGTCTTTTGTAAAATTTATTTTTGTTGGATACAACGTTGTTCCTGTAAGTTTTTCAGTTAGAGTTACTCCACCATCATGAATGGGTTGTTTACATACAATTTTCTAAATAGTTTAAATATCTTGCCGATAATAAGTGAGCGATATTAATCGCAAAGGCTCCGATGGTGCCCTGATATCATCTCAGACCCACGAACGTTCATTTCTATAAAATAGGTTGGCAACACTGACAGATGGAGTGGTAGAGGACGGGATCACCCATAGTATTTTTTTATTGTTTCGAATAACGTTTATGCCAAGTTTGGTGCCGATACGTCTAATGGTATGGAAGCAATTTGAAAAATTGAATTTTAAAGAAAATAGTATGGCAACACTTGCAGGACGGGTGCTTGGGTACGGGAACACCTATATATGTTTCTATTGTGTCGAATAATGTTTTTTGCCAACATTGATGTTGATAGAACTAACGAAATGAAAGGGATTTGAAAAATTGAAATTTAAAACAATAGGCTGACAACACTGACCAATCGAGACGGTTATATCGGCTTTGAACTAGTCTAGCCAAGACATTTCTAACAACACATCAATCACTACTATACCTCTTGTGGTTTCTGGGATTTTTCTTTGGCACAAACGGACTGAGCCGGATACGTCCCTTGTTTATATAGCTACGATATCAAGAGTGTTAATGTTATAGACCAATTTTTACCGGGTAGATAATGTTCATAGGTCGAGTCTTTTCTCAGATATTATTGGCGCGATTTCACAGAAAATAATAAAAATGGGGGGCCACGCGATACAAATCAAAGTCATGCTAATAATTTATTTTCAAAATTAAAGAAGTGAATACACAATAAAATAAATACAGGACAACAACAAAAGTAAACAAGTTTGTAGTATTTTTCAAGTTACTATCATGGGCGGATTTATGGGAGGCATTGCCTTCCAGTCATTTCAGAATGGCTTTAAATGACCCCCGGAATAGCTTCCACCCTTAAAGTAAGTGGCCCGCAGTGTCTCTCTCCTAAATCCGCCCCTGGTTACTAGCCACCTTTATAGTCGTTAGGTTTAAAACGATATGATAATTGGACGTCGCTGGACTTAAATCGGAAATCTGCTTTCAGTGAGACGCTAAAATTAATACATAAAAATGGAGAAAGCTAATGAAATGCAGAGTATCTGTCAGTTTAAAAGTCCGTATATTGAAAATGATATCATCAAACGAGATCTCTTAATTCAAATGGGAAATCAGCTTCTTTGTATTTAGTTCCGTTGATGCTCTAGTGTCCAGTCTTGAAATGGAGGAAGCTAATGAAATGGAAAGGATGTGTAACTTTCAGACTCACCAGTTTAAAAATAGCTTTGCTTTAGGCGCTAGACTGCGTTAGGGACAGATAGACAACATGAAATTGAAAAAGAAACAAAACATTGAGAGGAAGTGGTGGTACAACCATGTTAATTTCAGGAGAAAAAAAATACTGGAAACTCTTTTTAAAACAAAATGGAAATGAAACAGTAACCGAATGGCACGTCCCACACATGACAATCTATAGGGTGATTCGAAAATCTTAGTACAACCTGGCAGTTTACAAAACAACAAGGAAATGAAGCAATAAAGTACACAAATGGCGAATGGTGTTGAGGTGTTACATTTTAGAGTACATGATCACTGTGGCTGCCATTTTGGATGGAGATCATCTTTTTAAAGGTCAAGTTGGGCGTGTTACATATCAAACAACAACAAATGGTCTCAGAAAGTCATTCCAGAGGTCAGATTTGATCTACCTGTTACAGTGTCGGAGTGATCGGTACGGAAAGGGATAAACGAACACATCACCTCACAAAGCCCAGTTGCCATTTGAAAAAAAAAATACCTCCATCCAATATGGTGGCCACTTTGATCATAAAATCCAAATGTAGATCTTTCCTACCATTAACCATTTGTGCATTACGATGCTTCTTTACTTGTTGGCTTGTGAACAACCAGCCTGTACTTTTCTATCATTCTGTATTTCTAATAAGCCTGAGCCATAGTTGCCTAAAGGCCTTAAAATAAATTCAAATTCATAAGGCAACTACACCATATGAAGATCCTTCTTTTCAATAAAATTGCCAGTACGACATTAAATATTTGAACTACACCGTTTATAGTTTTATTTTAATTTTGCTCTTGCAAGTTAGAATTTTAAAAAAAAGTGTCAGAAAATTTTATTTAAACGTCCCATATTTAACGGTGTAATAGCTCAGTATTGTTTCACTTTCACAGCTCTTATGGACAATACAAGTAAGGATAAATATTCATGCATATAACATCTTTCTTCAAAACCAGATCTGATCAATTTAAACTGAACGCAGCATTACGTGAGTTCAGTCTGATGAAAATATTTTATTTTGAAAGATCTCTTCAATCTAAAACACTTTTTATCTCGAGAAAAGATTTTAAATTTGAATTCTCAATCTCTCTTATTCTACCGCTGATATTGTCAAATAATGAATATTCGAAACTACTAAATTTGTGCCTTACATCTTTCTTTTAAATATAATCTACAGCACCGATTAAAAAAAGCTCACGTTTATACTAATAAAATTGATTTTTAATATCGTAAAATTGTATTATTAAACTTACTAGCTTATTTCAAATAACAAATAGTGGAATTAATAACCAATAATCTTGCTATGTACAATCTACACAATTGTAAGCAAATAGTAAATATTTATATCACAAAGATGTAATTAGTAATTTCAATATGTAAGAAACATTTTTAATTAGATAAAAAATCTAAATCATTTTAACCAATTAACATATTTACTAATTTTTTTAAACGTAATGTTTTTCACAAGGTATAGCTCATGTATTCTAGTTTGTTATTAATTTCGAATGTTTTAGGTTGATCTTTACTTATATACTGTGTTTTAAACCGTTGCCTTATCAAATTATTTTATGTGTATCTGCTGAAGAATTATTTTAACATATATGGTTGTAAGTATGACAGTAATAACTTTAAAAGAAACTTTGTAAAAATATCATCCTTATCCAGGGCATAATATGTTTTCTCAGTTTAGGACATGATTACAAAGAATATATTTTTTTTATCATAAAATCTTATTACCGAAAAATAGTGAAATAACAGACATAAAATATTAACAAAAGAAAATGAAAAAGAATGGAAAAGGTAGTCGTACAACGAAAGCATAAAGCCTATCAAATTTCATTAAAATATTTTCATAGACAACTTTGTATTCCTTAGCTTGATTTTAATACAGTTCTCATAAATTATAAAGCACCTTAGTCTTTACAAGATTCAATAGGGACACTTAAATTTGTTAAGCGTATAGAAAAGTGATAACAAATTAATATTCATTTGGTAAAACCTACTTGTCATCTTGACAATGGACACGTCTTTCAGACCAAACTGTACAACATTTCGTTCGATACCGAATTTATCATACTTACACTAAAAA
Source organism: Lepisma saccharinum (assembly GCA_022664845.1). Taxonomy (NCBI): domain Eukaryota; kingdom Metazoa; phylum Arthropoda; class Insecta; order Zygentoma; family Lepismatidae; genus Lepisma; species Lepisma saccharinum. The sequence continues at coordinate 9,296 of JAGDQP010008536.1, forward strand.
CTACAATAGGTAGGAATCAAAGAAATGTAATGGGAGAACTGAGTATGTGGCGAATCTAGTGACGTCACAACATTATGCTCAATGGTCTACTAGAACTCCAACCACACGCTAAGCTCTTCTTTATCTCATACCTATGATAGTTCTAGTGTAACAGAAGTTTCAATGAAACTTGTGTCATCCTGATGATGTTTGATTGGATGCATCGAAATATCGTGCATTAAATTGTAAAAACGTTTCGCTTCAATTATGCTTTTCATACTTCTGTATTTAGGTCTGGACCGTGACAGGAATGTCATATGCGAAGAAAATTAATTGCAAGGAATTTTAAAATTTAAATCTTAATGTTACTAGTTACAGAAGATTAATTAACTCTTTAGATATTTAATGTTGTTACTTTTCTTCATGTTTTATGTCTGTTTTCTACATAGATTTATTAAAAGTTTTAATTCAATCATTAAAACAATAGTATTGAGACTGTAATATCGAAGAAAAAGCTAAGTTAATCCTGAATTTATTGTTGCAATTACTCGTAATTCCATCCTACCATATTATCATTTATTCTAATATCTTATTTTTATGCGAAACTCGTGCAGAGAAGTGGTCTGAATCCTCCACTTTTGGTTGTCAAGTGTGTTATTCTTTCTCCCCTTTTCTAGGACGAAAAGAACCAAATTCTGACAACAAACGCTTGGTTGAATTTGGTAAGTTTGATTGTGTTATGTATATATACATGCATATAATGAACACAAAAAAATCGCCAACTGCAAAAGGAGATCCATAGAATGTGGCACTCATACAAAATAAATTCAAAATAATAAACATGACTTGATTTGAAAATGAAATTGCTTGATACTTTTTTTTCAGCATCTTTATGACATTTGAAATATATTCACTTCATATACATTTTGATTAGCACGTACAAAAGGATGGCGTAACACTTACGTCACGTAACGTATTCAGTATTCACAAAGACACACGTAAAATATAGAATCAATCGCACATTCTCAGAAATAGGAGTCTTCTTTCTGAATGCAAATTATATTAGAATTAGTTTGTGCTATTCAAATTCTTTGCTTCAGAGATATACGTGTTTTAAATATTACACGTAACTCAAAATATGAAAGAACTTTGCGCACAAATTCGTTTGAAATGTATTGCAACGTCTTATTTCCTCCTACAATTTAAGATGAAATATTTATGTACATAATTTAAATATTCTGGAAAATCTTCTATTAATATTTTCTTATGAGAAAAGTATGGTGGTATAACTCCATGAACGTAAGTTTATGAATTGTTATTTTTGATACGTGTGATTGAATCATTACTTATCTGAAAAATGAGATGAGCTTTTATAAACAGTTACAAGTAATAGAATATAAATTCGAGTTTAAAACTAAATTATGGAAGTTCATTCACATAGTTAATATGCACAGTAGAACTTGAATTAAGGAAATTCATAATATCATTAAATCTCTTCAACTAAATCAATATTTATAATATAATTTATAATAATTTATTATCTGTCAAAGCAATTAATCTTATATAAGAAGAAAAGATGGGTCCTTCATACTGAAAGTAGATGGAAATGAAAATGGAAGTTATCCATGAAACCGTTTGACCAGCTTTTACTTTGCAATACTGTTGTGATAAATCCAGCTCGTACCAGCTGAAATATACACTGAAGACTTACTCGTTGATACGAGACCTACAATACATGGCATGCATATTATTATTATTGTTATGAAAGCAGAATAGTCTAATTAGTAATGTTTTCATTCGAATATCTTGATCTTTTGGACATAAAACTAATTATCGCTTGGGGAAGGAATTAAATCCTGAATTATAGTGAATGACCATTTAACTATAATGTAATTTCTTTCATTTTATTTATGTTACACTTCCTCTCTTAATCTTAATTATCAGTTTAATAGCCATTTAAACTGTACTAGAACGATTTAATAAAGAACATGAGTTATATGTTCAAATACCAATAAAACTAGACAAAAACTTCAAATTTACATATTTTTTTTTTACTCACGAAGGACAATTATTATCGAAAAATACATAGCTTGGAAACACTAATAACTGTTGTTCTCTTAATAGTGGTAACAATTCCTTCGCAAAATACTTTTCGTCTTTCTCCGAAAGGCTTTCTCAGGCGAACGACGATTTATTGTGTTTACGCGTGTGTGTGTGTGTTTTTTTATGGATAAGTGGATTTGAAAATTAAAATATAGTATGACAAAGTACGAGTATATTGAAAGAAACAAAATAAACTTGTGTAAGGCGTTCAAATTCTACAACGCTATATTTTGGAACTGGTTTTGGACTTAAATTTCAATTGTTTTACAACTGTTGCCAGGCCACAAGGTATTGAACAAAACGTTTATGAAATATTACAGAAAATTGTAAATATGTTCGTGAATATAACTAGATTCCTTACATATTTATTTCAGTGCCTTGTGACCTGACAACAGTTGTAAAACAGTTGACGTTTAAGTTCCGGACATGGCATTGTAGAATTTAAACACATTACACAAGTTTATTTTCTTTCCTTCAATATACTTGTACTTTCTCACACTTCATTTACACTTTCAAATCCTAGCATCCATACAAAAGAAAATCAACACAATAATTCGTCTTTCTTCTGAGGAAGCCTTCTGGAAGAAGGAGAAAAATGTTTTGCGAAGGAAATATCATTCTTAGAAGGATAACAGTGATTCATATTTCTAAGGCACGTACTTTTCGAAATCTTAAAATTTTCATTAAAAAAATCCAAATATTGTAACAGAAAATAGACATCAAAAAGGTATATACACAAAAAGTTAATACATTTTCTATTGTTTGGCGTTGTATTTTAAATTTAATTTCGGAACCACAGCAGTTGTAATCGATGTAAAGAAGTACTTATATTATGAGAGCTTTATTGAAGTTATTATTATACATTCATAAACGGACTTCATTTATTGTCTTTAATTCTATGAAATTAACTTTCCTGAGTCAGTGTTCTCATAGTTTCAGCTGTGCAGGCTTCTTGACGGTTCGCTAAGTATTTCAAAATGTCCTCCTAATGTAGTGTTTGGAGCAGAATTGCATAGTGATGAGATTCTACATTCTAATTTTGAGAGGAAAATAATAACTTTAATAATGTCCGAAGATGGCAACGATGATCTAGAGAAGTAGGATGAACGTACATAGAATTCATAAACGAATAATAAAAGCTTTACAATCACTATAAAATATTTTTAAGTCTAACTTTTATTCTATTCAATAAAAATATTTGCGTTGAAACTTCTACTACGAATAATTAAGGTATCAAAAAATGAAGTGAATATTTTCCATAGAAATTCAAAGAATTAAATAAAGAATTTATGACAGTATATTGCCACATTCTATCTTTTATCCTGGAATGTTTGCATAGACTAAGAAGTTGCATTTCGTTGGCTGCTTACAACAACGTCGCAACAACAGTCTTTTTTTTAACATCACACTGCCCTGACCACATCCCAAGGGCCGTGTTTCTTAGTTTGTACAGCTACAAGAGCCAGGAAACAAACTTTACAAAATCACCATCAATAGAATATTTTTACTACAAATTTGTTTAGCTTTCTTTCGTCAAGAAAATTTATTCCGTCTAGTGTTGAGATACTATAAGATTGTTAATCACAATTTAGCTTACCCTTAAGGAATTTCTAAGTTCAAAATCTTTATAAAAGAACTCAGGAACTTGATCTGTACAGAATATTTGTTTGCTGTGCAGGGACGTCGCAAAATTCTTGACGATTCAAGTGTCAGAACCAAAAAAGGCTTTACCATTTATTATATAGGAGGAAAACTTCTTTGGGTTAGCATACCTATTTCCTTGGAATGATAAGAGGAACACTCACACAACCAGTTTCCCCTATTGGTACGATCCTTTCATCGAGAGCAGTACAAAACAAACAATGACGAATACGTGGAAATCTAAAATTCACATACGAATTTTAATTTATCTAATTACATCCAAAGTTTTGTATATCGAATCCTAATACATATGACCATATAACATATCATTAGAGAAAGCCTAGTACTTGTCGTAGAAAGCGACTAAAAGAAGTTGGCAAAGGGTATCTTGTAATAAAATTTTTATCACGGTTTCGCTTGTTCTTTTTTGTTTCAAAATCTAGAATAATGGTATTGAACAGAGAATATGCTACAAAGTTTTCATAAACACATACACATTAGTCATTAGTAACGTCTTATACATATTGTATATAATGAATGAACATAGACTGATCGCAATTCATGTTTGTGGGGCTGGTAATATCAGTTGCTTATTTATTCTGTTCTTCTCTAATTTCAAAACAAATTTACTTGATACAGAACTTTCGTATCTCACATGACCACTTTCTCAGGCAAAATAAGGAATTGACTTATTGAGAAACTATATAGAGTGTAAAGCAATAGTTTGTCTCTTTCTTTCTTGTAAAGTATATAACTATATCGTTGGGACCTTTATGGGTTTAAGATCTCTGACATTTTATGCCTTTCGCAAATCATCATGTACTAAATGTCCTGTTATCTTTAACCCTTAGAGGTCTGGCAAGATGTGGAAATTTTTTTAACAATTAATTGGGAAATGAGCTATGATTTTTCCTATATTATCGTTTCTCAATTAGGTCTTTCCTTTTTTTCTGAAAATGTTGGTACAGGAACACCGAAAGCTTGGAATAAAGTATTTGAAAAAAATATGAGGTAGCGCGGAGAAATAATAGTTAAGAAATTAAGATATACAATTATTTTCCTTTAACAAAGAGAAGTTCGATTCCTGGCTCTAGTTCTGTATGTGTTAGCCGTCTGCATGTCTTTTTGTCATGTGACTAACAACGTTTGTTTTCCCTTTTTGTTGTGTCTTACTATAGGACGAGAAGAACCAACTCCTAATAACAAATATTTGGCTTACGTTGGTAAGTGTTAACAGTTGCTTCATTAAAAACACACACGGCAGTGTTGGTTGCTTAGAAACCAGTGAGTCTTTCTGGAATCTTCATGTGTTTTTTTTTAAATTGAGACATATCCGAAAAAAGGCAGCACAGTATCAAACATGCGTGAATTCCTATTGCATAGTATTATTTATTTGTATTGAAAATATATTATTTTTAATATTGAGCTCTTTTTACTTTAATCTAGCTGGACTTTCTTTGCAGATATGTTATGAATTCTTCAAGTAAGGTTAAGTAAGTAGGTACTATATATAAAAAAGTAAGTAGGTAGTATTTTTTGTTCAGTATGTATCTCATGTCTTAAAATACATCTGAATTCCTATTTCGTAAGTAACGAGAGGCATCAAAACACAACTGTGCTCCATCTTGTGTATCATGGAAGACTATGAACCTAGTCATTTATTTTTTGCCTTATACTAAATTCAAATTCATGATTTTGTAAGAAAGAACAAATAGGAACATTTTTTCTTTTGTTATGAACAAGAAACTAATGTGGATTTTTCTTATTTTTTTAATTTTTGCATTAATTTTTGTAATTCAGTCTTTTTGATATTACAATGTGTCTTTGAAAGTATTGGGAGTTTCAATTTCATATCAATGAGACAAATAATGAAACTTAGGATGAAGATCATATTCTATCGTGATTAGTAAGTGGGGAGGAAAGAGGCCGCTGGAAGACCGAGACGTCTTTGGGTAGAAAATGGAAGAAGGGATCTTCGAGTTAGAAGTTTGTGCTGAAAATTGACTTGATCTTACCTAGGATAGAATCCAATGGCGAACATTTGTTACTGCAGCGATGAACTGACGAGTTCCGTAAGCCATAGAGTTAGTTGGTTAATGTCATATACTTTGATAAAGATTGTGGTTAAACATCATAAAATATTAGAAAATTTCGAAAATTTAATCTCTTCTGGACTTGTGTGACAAGGGAAAGTGCAAATATGATTTTCCAGAAGATGGATGACGTTGTCAAATAGTAAGTCAACAAATAATTCGTGTAAAAAATTATAATGAAAATCAGATAAAAATAGTTCATTCTTTTCCATTCACAAAATTTAATATCAAAATGTATCGATATTAGCAAAATTGTTCAGCAACAAAAAACAAATATCTTGTAAATAACCAATGTTAGGTATAAAATTATTAACAATATCTGGAATATGTTCATTTTATAACTTTATAAAAGTGATTACTGGAATTTTCTCCTTTATATATACAATTTAAAGATATCAAACTTGTTGTACGAAATCTATTTGTTGACGGATCAGTTTCTTTTGGAAGGTGTTTACTTTTTTAGCTGTATATTGTATAAAGTTTAATATCGCTATGTTTCAAAAAAGGATACAAAAATGGAGTAAGTAAGGGCTTTATTGATTGATTGGAAAAGTTCTAAAAACAGGGTATTCTTCGACAATACTTGTAATATGTTTCATAGAAAAAAAAGAAAGAAGACTATTGTAGAAGAGGTCCAAAGAATAATTGAAGCAGAATATTTCGTAAAGTCTGAGGAACTTCGTCGGGAGGTTAAAAGGCAACACTCACGTACAGACAATGTGTGAACACGACTGAAGTCGGAATCTGAATATTCTCCCAATTTCAATCCTGTTCATATTTTTTCTGTAAAATTTCAATCACCCGACAAAGTCTAGTAGATTGGAAGAAATATTCTGAATTACTAATTATTTCGGTATATTCTATGTAACTTTCATTCTTTCTTTTTTTATTTTATACAAAATGGTTACCCGTTGTGTGATCTAATTGAATCATGCTTTATTGTTAGTATCAAATTTTTATTTCTAAATCTTTGATTGCTAATTCATTTTACATTTGATGCAAAATTAAACTCGTCATTGTAGTTTCTATCTCTATTTCTTCGTTAAAATGACCATTATTTTTCTACAATTATGATAAAATTTGTTTTAATTCAGATGTATGTATTGAATCTTGAAATGTTACAAACGCAACTACAAAAAAAATGTTATTCTTTCAATATTTCTAAAGCCAAAATTATAACCAAACTCATTTCGATTTTTGGAAAACTTTTCCACATTTTCTAACGTCGCGGCATTTTTTATTATATTAGATTCTAATACATATTTTATGTTTCAAAAAATATTTTAATTTATCCTGAATCATGCTAACCTGTTCTTTCTTTCGATTTGCTTAACTCTACGATGTTGTGTTTATAAACTGCTATAAATTTTAATTTATTTTCCATTTGCGACTTTTATTTGGATTTTCAATTATTAATATTGCCAAGTTTCATCATACACTAGTGCTTCCTTTTCTACGGAAAGTTTCAAATTAGATATATACAGACATGTAGGTATTGTAATGTATGAATCAGGTAACTAGATATAGTTAAATCGTTTCGTTTGATACTGTTCTGCCTTTACTTTTTGTAATTCCTTATTTTTAGATAAAAAAAATTGTTATTTCTAGAAAACTTCCGTGTGTGTGACATCTTCTAAACTCACTCTCTAACTTTCCGCAACTTATTAAATAAACCCAAATCTACTAACTAAATAAAGAAAAAAAGATATTAGGAAGTATTTCATCTAATTTGTATAAATTACAACAACAACTTTAAAATATTATAAACTATAACAATGTTAATCAAAATAAATTATAAAAATTACATTAAATAATTCTTCTCATTTTAAAGTATAGTACTTCACAGTAAATATTATCATACAGTAAGTTCTGGGTCATTCCTAGTTTTTCTTAGTATTTAAACTAAAACAAACCCCGCAAAAAATATTTCATAATCAAACAAAACAGGCTTCTAGTATTCCCAACACGTAATATCTATTCAAGGTGAGTCACAATTAATTATTCTCTTCCAAAGGATATAAGACGAATTTGTCTATGAATGCATATGTAGCAGGAATAAATTATTGTTGGCAGTATGAAATTATTTCTCAATATTTTAATTCGATCCAATTTTTTTTTAGAAAATATATATGAGTGTAAAGAGAAATTTGCCTTCATAGACTTCATAATATTCTCATTAGTAACGTGTATACTGTTGAGTGGTTACAGAATATATAATTAATACGACTTTGGTGGACATTCATTAATTCCTAAACATTTCATCCAACAACGCTAAACCGTTTTCTGACATGCGGTATGAACAAAATAGTAATAATAAAGATTTACAGCTTTTCAAATAGAAACATATCTCTATAAGGTGGACATTGAAATCTCTTTCTCAGTTATGTGCTTAGTACTGTTTCTACACCAACTTATATTTCTAGTTTAAGGGATAAAAGTACTAAAAGTTTACATATTGAGTTGATAGAGTAAAATTTCCTTAAAATAATACTTCTTTTCTTAATCATATTGTTCTTTAAATCCTTTTAATAACAGTCTAAGAAAGTTGATCTTATAGTTTAAGTAATGTTTTACCACCAAAATTACTCTTCATCAAATCAATCAGATTGATTGATCTATTACAAATAAGCATAACTCGCAAAGAAGTTGTGAACTCGCAATGGTTTATTTATCTGTTTTGATCTTACGAGACGTCAGTGTAAAGTAAATAAACTAAGTACTACTAAACTTTATATTAACGTTTCAAACTTGTCAAAATGTAGAACATAAACAAGAAGTAAACATTGTGAGAAAACCGAAGAAAGCCTATTCTAAGTGCGATGGAACATACATTGGTACGACGAAAAGATATCTGTAAACAAGAGTAAAAGAACACATTAAGGACACAAAAATATCCAACCTAAGTATCTGTCTTGTCTAAATATTAGAATACATCAAGAAAGAATATCATCTCACACTACTCACCAATTGGATTCAAATATTCAGTAACATGAAAGAATCCGGCTATCCTTCCTTCAACACGGATAGGGTAATCTTAATAAAATTTATTTTGCAATTCTTAAGATTTATTGAATAATGTAGTTCATTCATAATAACACTAGCTTGTTTTATATTTCCTTTACTTACCACTAATGACTAAATTCACCATTGATAATATTACTTTATACATAAGAAAATTTGTGTATTGATATTATCACACGAACTTTGACAGCCCTCAGAAAAAAAACAGTCACACCGGTTGTCAAATGTATGTGTTAATTACATTAGTTACCTCAAACAATGTGTCTGAAAACAAGGTAATAATATCTATTCTTTCGAACTTCACGATTGCTGGCACATTTCTCAACTAAAAAATCTTAAAACACGTGGAGGATCTTGACTTCATTACCGGCAACTAGAAGCTGGAGAAGTGTTAAGGAATGAGGAACATTCCATATACACAGAGAATTAGCTGTGCCGTGGTGGTGTAGTAAACAGCATACCCAACCGGAAAATGGTAGATAAAGGCTCGAGTCCTGGTCCCGGCGCTTATCAATTTCAAATTCACTATTTTTTACACACGACAGTATCTACCTAAAATGTTAAGTCATTGCATTCTTTAGTTTCTGACAATTATGTTCTTAAAATTGACATCCAGCAAACATAACTTACTGTTTAGGTAAATAGAATTTCCTTATTATTCTTTCATCTTCTTAAATGTTCAATTTTTTGACAAAGGATTGAAAAGTTTCAAAACGTTAATACAAAGTTTAATGATATTTAGTATTTACCCTACTCTGATACAACAGAGATTAAGGCAGTAAGTATTAAATCTATTACATATAATTTCATACATATACTAAGATTTTAATCTACTTCTTTAAAAAAAATATTTTCTAAAATATTATATGCAAACAAAAAAGCTAATACGTTCATGTAGCTATGACTTTCACACGATTAATATTACATGAAAATTACATCATGACCAAACTAACTTTTGCTTTACAAAGTTATTGTTCATGTATTAACGTACAACTATACGCATGTATACTACGAACAGAATGGCTAAAATTCAATTCATTCCAACGAGACATTTCATATCCATTAAGAGCTTCAATCAATGAACAATAGCTAGAACAGTGTACATTTATTCATGTAGCCATTACCGTTTCACTCTTTTCTCAACCAATCGGATACTACTTTGAAACAGGAACTACATGAATGTGGTTGACAGCCAATAAAAGAACACGAAACGAACTAAACATTTCTGAAACACAAAATTCTCCAACAATTAAAAATACATGAAACTAGAAACAGAACTTAGATCAAAAGAAAAGTATACATGTAGTTTATAAGACAATAGATAGAGAACAGAATTCGACAAAATTAATGTAATTGAAAGGTAAATACATCGGAATAAGTTAAAAAGATGGAAATTATATATTTTTATTTAAAATTGAAAAATAAAACCTAGTGCACAAATTCTCCTGTAAAATAAATTTACAATTACGGTATATATGGAACCATGAGAACATGTACTAAACACCTAAATTATTCATTTCACATCTATGAGTTATGGTGTACATATTTTTCTTGATTTGTACTGTCTCTTAGTAAAAATAACTGTACCTTAAAATGTTTACAATTGTGGTAACATCAGGTTATAAAGTAGGATTACCTCCTAACACATTAGTCGTATTTCAATGTTATTAAACACTTCATTTTCTAACACAGCAGTCATATTTCAACTTTATTATACACTTCACTTTCTAACACATCAGTTTTACTTCAATGTTGTTATACACTTCATTTTCTATGGCACTAGGGGTCGTCGGATCGATCCCTGCTCATGCCATGTGAGCTTTGTGGTGGACAAACACCGTGTGCATGTGTTTTCTCGGGGTCCTCCCGTTTCCTCCCAATTTCTTCATTCCGTCATCCATCCGGCCTAAGTCAAAGTTGCCTAAAAACCTTAAAAGCTAAATCCAAATCCAAACTTAATTTTCTAACACATCAGTCATACTTCAATGTTATTATACACTTCATTTTCTAACACAGCAGTCGTATTTCAATGTTATTGTACACTTCATTTTATAACAACTCAGTTGTACTTCAGTGTTGTTATACACTTCATTTTCTATGGCGCTAGGGGTCTTCGGATCGACCCCTGCCTATGCCATGTGAGCTTTGTGGTGGACAAATACCGTGTGCGTGGGTTTTCTAGGGGTCCTCCCATTTCCTCGCACTTTCTTCATTCAATCAATTCATTTCATCATCATCGATCCGGCCTAAGCCAATGTTGCCTAAAGACCTTAAAAGCTAAATCCAAATCCAAATCCAAACTTAATTTCCTAACACATCAGTCGTACTTCGATGTTATTACACACTTCATTTTATAACACATCAGTCGTCCGTCAATGCTATTATACACTTCATTTTCTAACACATCAGTTGTACTGCAATGTTATTATGCACTTCATTTTCTAACACAGCAGTCGTATTTCAATGTTATTATAAACTTCATTTTCTAGCACATCAGTTGTACTGCAATGTTATTATACACTTCATTTTCTAACACAGCAGTCGTATTTCAACGTTAATATACACTTCATTTTCTAACACATAAGTTGTTCTTCTATGTTATTATACACTTCATTTCGTAACACATCAGTCGTACTTCAATGTTATTATACGCTTCATTTTCTAACGCACCAGTTATACTTTAATGTTATTATGCACTTCATTTTGTAACACATCAGTTGTACTTCAGTGTTATTATACACTTCATTTTCTAACACAACAGTTGTATTTCAACGTTATTATACACTTCATTTTGTTACACATCAGTCGTACTTCAATGTTATTATACATTTCATTTTCTATGGCGATAAGGTCGTCGGAACGATCCCTGCTCATGCCATGTGGGCTTTGTGGTGGACAAACACCGTGTGCGTGGGTTTTCTCGGGGTCCTCAAGTTTCCTCCCACTTTTTTCATTCCACCAATTCATCTCATCGTCCATTTGGCCTGAGCCAAAGTTGCCTAAAGGCCTTAAAAGCTAAATCCAAACTTAATTTTCTAACACATCCGTCGTACTTCAATGTTATTATACACTTCGTTTTATAACAAATCAGTCGTACTTCAATGTTATTATACACTTCGTTTTCTAACACATCAGTTGTACTTCATTGTTATTATATACTTCATTTTCTAACACATCAGTTGTACTTCAATGTTATTATGCACTTTATTTTGTAACACAACCGTCGTACTCCAATGTGATTATACACTTGTCTAGATATGTTTTCTGTAACAACAGTAAATCCAAGAAACCATACGAAATTCCCTCTGCTTTTGCGTTAGGTCCTCAGAGTAAATTCTTAAGTGCTTCCAAATTATATTGACCTCCATATTAAGTAAAGATAGGTATGCATCACATTACTATTCCCTCTTGGCATCCCTTTCCTGGATTGTGTCCTGCGTTGTAGTAAAAAAAGCGAGTAGCTTTTATCTCTCGCGAATGTGAAGTTCTATGGAGACTAGAACTTTGGTTCACAAGGCGTTTTGCATTCGGAAGACGTGATGTGGAAAGCAAAATTGAATGGGAAATCAATAGTTGTTCATTGACTTCATCTTCCCATGCGGCACAACTGGTCCGCCCTGGAATATCAACGAGATCTCTTTCTTTTTCCTCTTATTTCCCTTTTCCTCATCTCTCTCTCTCTCCAATCTTTCTTGTCCCCTTCTCTCTCTCTCTTTCTCTTTCCTTTCTTCAACAGAACACACCAGAGAAATTTCTAAAGTCGATTGATACATAGAAAAAAGAGACAATTTCAAGGTAGTATGTCCAACCGTTCACAGAAGAGCAGTTTTCCGGAGCACACACACCCTCCCAGATTTCAAACAAGAAAATAGTTTTGTTTCGTTTTGCTCTAAAAAGAAAATTTTGAATAACAAGGAAGAAACCAGGTCTGAAATTATTCATCCTTAACTCTATTTATTCATGCTTTATATTACAATTCACTTCCAGCAAAATTCAAAATTTCATCAATACAAAATGTTCAGTTAGAAAACAAAAACATGAAACAGACGATGAATGAAAATGTCAAGACTTGTATTGAAGAAATGATCTATAGTATTACTTGCAACTTACTACATCGTAGATAAAAGAAAATCCATCTATTTTTGCAACACTATCCATACTTAAAAACAAAATTGACATCTGAAAATACACTGATACGTAAGCCATTACAGTATATATTATATCAAAGTTTCACGTCATTGTTCTTAAATTATGAACCATTTAAAATTGGATTTATCTTCTGATATTTTATGAGCATCTGTGAATAATTTAACTATATATACTGAATAAGCGGATATAATTAACTTTCGGAACATTATTGTTGTATCTTTCTGTGACTTGATTTTGCAGAAAATAATGAAATTGTTTACTTAACTAGTGCACATAATTAAAATACATAACCACTATTTAAATCTAACTCAATCCCACTACGAATGCTTATTCAATAATTCAAAAGACCTGAAGGACAGCATTAAATTGTGTTCTCACAAGTAACCCCATATTATATTTATCATCAATTCTTAATTGAAATTTTAATTATAGCAAAATAAAAAGACTTCAACTACTTTTTTATTTTAATAAATCCAAAATTGCATTACCAATCCTTAATGAGAATTGTTCATCTTGAACATGAAGTATTATTAAATTTGGTAGGAAAATATAACCAAAGAACATCGAATTAATGAGTATTCGTGATGGGGGATGTAGAATTAAATATGAAACATATTTACGTATTTTTCCTACTACCCTTGAAGATTAATATTAACAGACTATTGTCGTTCCAAATACTGCTAAATTTGTCTTGAAACTAAACGTACGTATAAGAAACGAGGAATACAATAGAAGGAAAGCATAATACTTAGGAAGAGTTGTTGGCAAATATGTTGTAACGCATTTTAAAAATACATCATCAGAACACATACATCAATATCTCTTTTTGAATAATAACCTTCTAATTTTCTCTTTTACACTCTCTTACGTTTTGTTTTGAAGAAGAAAGCACTACTACGTCACATGTGAAAAGTGTAATTATTTTCATCACCAATAATGGGAGGGGGAAATACATTATATACTATAACTACTTCAAAATACTTATGCTTATATATTTAGGACATCTTTATTTATCAATAAAATTTAGACTCATATCCTTAAATAATATTTTGAAAAGAAGGAAATTATTTTCATCCACATTCAACAGTTACAACATTATGGACAGTGGTAGCATACGATTTCACTTATTAAACCTTGATTATGGTTCCATATCAATGTATAACTTTTAACATTATATTTGCAATTAAATTATTTTTATATTGATGTAACTTAAATTATTTTATATAAATACAATTATTTTAAAATTTTATAGTTCAAATCAGCCGCTATTCAATGTTTTAAAATATACAGTAATAACATTTAAATAGCATCCTTCTTCCTTTAAAAAAATATTTACGACTCTTTCGATAGAATTAGTAACCTTGCAAAAATATAGACAATTAAAAGCATTTATTATCATCTCAACTAGTTCATTATATCCTTTGGACAAAAATTATTTTCTAAAACTGGAATTAGAGACGTAACCGTGGATGTAATACTCAAATTGTTGACCCAGTAAGTAGATTCTTTTATTATAATTAAATTGTAACAATCCAATAAGGAAAGTAAACTTTTCAATTATAGAAAGCAACGAATCGAATCTATGGCGGTACTTAAACGTCGCATGAATCTTCTTCTATTGGACCCTCAAATTTCTTTACCTATGCATGTTATTTTCACACATCTGTCTTCTCTCTCTCTCTCGCATTAAACACAACCATCGTCCCCCCATCCTCAAGATCTGTCAGTCTTCGTATTGTACAAGTATGCTTTTGGTAGGTGGTAGAATTTGTAATATGTGTAGTGTATAGATGTTTTGATGTGTGTGTGGTGTAGAATGCTTGTCAAACATGTTCGTTGTGTATTACCGGTATATAAATGTGTTTCGTAATATATTCGTTGCGTTTACTATAAAAGATAATAATTTTAATAATTACTGTTTATTATTATTATGATGATTTAAATTTTCACTCAAAGTAAGAAAGTATTTAAAAAATTTTAAAAAATACAGGAATGTCAAATTCTTCAAGCTGTGTTTCTAGATGTAATTTTAGAACCGATCTGAGATGCTCCGGTATGAATATTATTTTAAAAGTAATAAAATACGAACAAAAATAGTAATAAAATGTTACGCAAAATAAAACAAACTGTTTGAAACTAAATTGAATACAGCATTAGATCTCCATAACCAAGAATTTTTTTTATTTTTTTTATCCTCAATGATCTATTTTCAACAATTTTACATTTAAAATTTTAAGCATTTGATAGAAACCACGTACGTATTTGTGTAACTTAAGAAAACAATTGAGAAACGAAGAAAATAACTCAACAGACAATAAGTGAATAAAACAATAGGAAAAAACATCATAAAGTTACAATATATTTTAGAACTATACTGAAAATATTATCTCACTTCCAGAGGTGCCAAGTGGCAGATTGCTCTAAGATAACAAGACAGAACAAAAATCGTTTTCAACTTACAACGGTAATAACAACTCAGATAAACTTTCCTGTAGTTGGGAGTATTACTCAGAATTTCAAAATTGAGTAAAAAAAAATCGTCTTGTTATAATTTTCTTTTGATTTTTTAGTTCAAAAATAAATAATACCAAATCAGCCAAGATACGTCGTTGTTATAATGCTTGGTTTCATTTTAATTATATTCACTAATTCTGAATACTTTAGCATGTGCGTGTAAGGGCTTATCTATCTGACAATTGCGTAATAATAATTAACTTGTCGTGCGGAAAGTTATAATCCAGACTGTATATTGGATAAAGCCATTTAAATGCGCTCTAATCAAATACTGAATAAGCTCAAAAACATTTCTAATGTTTACCAGAAATAGAAAATGATAACATTAAAATTAGGGGAAACTGTATTCTGGAAAAGATTTCAGTTGCACAATAACACAAATTTTAATAGTAAAAACAAAACTGTAGCATTGTGCGTTACTAATGATTATCAAAAACTTCAGATTCAACCGAATAATGCTAAAGTAACGATAAAAGGGTGGGATAAAGCCTTGTACAGAAAGAATCATTTTGAAAACGTGTAGGTTACCGAAATGTTTACATTCATGATTTTCCACAGCTGTTATTTGCATAAATACGAAATCTTGCTTCCGTGGCCATATCTTAGAAAGAGTAGTAACTTTAGATTTTCTAATGGTGCTCGTCTTTATCATATGTATTTCAATTGAAGTTCAGAGATTAAGTACGGTTCGAAGAAAATCTTTTACCAAATTATCTAAATGTATTTGATTGTATAAAATTTCCTTCCATCATTAATGTGGAAAACTGAACTTCAAAAATGATTTAATGAAAATAAAGAAAAATGTTTAATATTACGTGAAGAAAATTAAAGGATCAAACGTAGTTAATTTAGAAGAAATTTTAAACTTTCTAAATAAGTTGACTTCGAATGCAATATTTCAAAAATCAAGTATTACAATTAACTGCAATTGACCCTTCTTAAGTTAGATGCTATTTATAACAAAAATATTATAGTGTAAAACAAACTTTTAACATAAAAATTATATTGTCTTAAATTATTTTATGTCGAATTGCTTAGAAGAGAAAGCTGATAGGAAAAACTATTTAAGAACTAAATAGTATTAGGTTAAAATCTAAACAACATTAAACCTCAAAGCGTTTTAGTAAATATGGACACTAGAATCTAATTGTGCAACATATGATTTTTATTGAAAACTGAAGCATATTGTAGTACACCGCAGCAACAAATTACAAAATTGCAATTACGGTTGTATGTAACAAGCTCAAGTAAGTAATAAGGGTAAATTTATAATATACTGACATTATGTTTGCTTTAAGAAGATATTATGAATGGTATTCAAATAATTATAATACGGTATTAAAATTGAGGACTCAATAAGTCTGAAAGACAATACATAGCATAGGAAGTAACAGAGACAATTATAAATTTTATTGGTAACATAGAAACAGATGATGTAATGGATACTATTCTCAATTTTAATATCTGATGTTGATTTTGTAATTAATAACAAATGTATAATTGTAGAAAACATTATTAATATTACAATAATTAATGACAAGATATCATAATACTTAAAATAATAAAGCACACGCTTTTTCCTGCTAAAACCGAAATTCCATTGCCGCAATTTCTTTCTGACTCTGATGTTATATGAATACGACAGGATCGTATTCACGTATTCAATTTCTCCGGAGCATTTCAGGAAGTGAAAATAGGTTTTCCTGTAGTCTAGTTGCAATTGACTTTTTATAACCTTTCTGTGCCCTTCTTGCAATATTAAATGTATGTTGGGGGAGGGGAGACTAATAGCCAGATGATGATGAAGTACCTGTGTATCTGTGCCCAGGAGTGGAACGATTATGGTCTTCGTTGGAACGACTCCGAGTATGGTGGTGTCAAGGACTTAAGGATAACCCCAAACAAGATCTGGAAACCAGACATCCTCATGTACAACAGGTAACCTTTGTTTTCTCAACATTCTCCTTATGAGGTAATGTTTCTAATCCATACATTTTATCACTTTAAATTTTATTTTAGTGATTATCTATTTGTCATTTAACAAACGGGAAAGTAATTTCCTTTTTCTTACCACAATGTTACTTCCCCACAATCCGATGATTATTACATATGTGCGTCTGCAACTCGTAAATCCTAATAATACTTAATTATTGCGAATTAATTATTGATAATTAATCATTATTTATTTGATAATTAATTAAATAATCATAACTAATTAATTATTAATAATTCTGAATTCTCAATTAATATTTATTTGAGAAAGTTATCTACAATAATTTTTCAATTATTTTGTTTCACTACAAGAATAGTGTCTGTTCCTAATTGTGTTCAAATTTAAGTTTATTTACAGAAATAAAAGTAATGGCTTTCAGATATGAGTTGTAAACCCACATAATTGTGACATGTTAATTGTCTTGTTATTCGAAAGTTACATTATCTGGTCTAAATTTATTTCTTTATCTTCTGCATTAATAAGACTGGATGAAACCTGTAAGATATGTACGGAAAAGAAACGTTTGATCCTATAATTACGTTCTTTTTTCACTGCCCAAGGTTAACTATATTGACAATGAGAAGATACTTCTAAGTAATAGATTCTTCTATATTTGAAAGATTTCGTATATTCTTGTAGTAAAATATATCTTCAATCATCACTGTTACTTGAAGATCTGCTAAATCCATGAAAATGTGTTTGCTATATAATCGGCACGTTTAATTAATACAGAATGATCTGATACGCCTTGCTAGTACATGATGTACTGATTGCTTTTAAACATGTACGTAATATATAGACAATGTATCATATATCTGTACAATGAACGAAGGAAGTACGTATAATTTGATCAAACTGCCTTTTATATTTTTTTGTGAATCTTCCGACTGATCTGAACCAGTTTTGTATATATTAATAGTGGCAACTACTTTACAATAAAAAAGTAATGTTCAAATTAGTCAAAAAAATAAAAAGCAATTTACAAAAGAAATGGTAAAAAATATGCACGGTGTCCCAAAAGTATTGAACCTATTTTGATTTATGCCTAATGTCGTTTGTCTTAAATGAAACTCCAATGAACAAGTTCCTCACATGTACCTCACTCTATATAGTAAAGGCGTGTAATTCCGATCGTCCCGGTTACAAATGGCTGTCGGACGAGGATGTCGAATGTTGTTTAGGGAAGGAATATTAGGACATTGAAATACCTACATCTGTTATTAAAATTCTAGATAGTGTAATGGGTAACAGTGTACACATATAAAGATGCATGTATATTGTACACATTTGTGAGTACTTGTTATTGACCAAAGTGGGTGATTCCGATCGCAACGAACGAACAAGATTGTGCAAAGATCATTCTTAGTTGTTTCTCACTAGAAATATGTATTCATTATTAAATATACAAAAAAACTAATAGAAAGCAAAATGGACAAATAATACAATCTGAAGAGAAAATAAAGCTCTCAGATTCGACATTTCCCGCAAATAGAATATCTTTTATCCTTAGACCCCCCACACAGTCCTCGTGATACCATTCATGTCCTTTGCCTTGGAATTAAATATGGTAAATATAGTGCCGCATTTAAGCCATCATAGATCAGAATTTGGGATAAGCAGAAATCGAACTGCATTTTTGCGATAACATTACAAATGCAAATATCACTTTAACATTTTTATACTATTGACTTAACACAGAAAATATAATATATTCATTTTAAAGTAATATTATTCAGTTAAAGCCATCATAGTTATCACATTATTCTCACTAACTTGTAAGAGAAAGATAACAGAAATCATTACATCGCATTGGTAAGTCAAATTCGTTTTAGAATTTAGTTCTTTAGTGCAATCCAAAATAAAATGCTCAATAGATTGCTCTATGATAATCATAACATTGTTCATTATGTAGCAATCCCAACGAAACCATGAAAGGATTTATGAACGCATTTGTTAAGAAAAAGGAAATTTCTTTACTGTTGGAATTAAAATAGTGTAGCCATAGAGAGAGAAGTTAAAATAAGTGATTTCCAACTATTAATCTAATTAGCTAATTATTACTCACATAACTGACCAAAAGACTTTAAGTTTGGTACCGCATGCGCAGTACATTGTTAAAAAAATCATCTAACTCAAAATTTATGAAATCCTTGTGTTATCTTCGAATTGTACACACTCTTTTTTATACTTATCTTTAGTATCTCACTTTATATATATAAGAATGCACTTAATTCAGCTCTTTGGAATCCATTATCATATTCCACCAACTGTAGTATACTTCATTTCCGTGAACTTTGCATCAGAATTTAGTGCAAGGGGAATTAATTCTTAATTTACCAATAACGTAATATAGTTGTCATGTCACAATAACGACAGAGAAGACTACATTCTGTTATCACACTTAAGGAACACATTGAAGGAATCCAAGTGAATAAATGTAGCCTTGTACTAATTTCCGGTGCAAAATTACCGCTAATGACGTGCAGTAGTAGTATTCATTGAAATTTCACAAATACGTATATAATTTCTTATATTTCGATGTTATTAATGCATATATTAGTTCACTTTTATATTCAGTTCCCACTGACTATTTCTCTAGATAAGCCTGAATATTATAAGCCCAAAATAATATCTCTCGAAAAGAGAAATGGAAACATATTTGAGATATGTTTATTTATTTCTTGTACACATTTCCTTTCATCAAGTTTTCGTTTAGGTTTAAAGTTGATCAAAATAGCTTGTAGTCGTAATATAAGAGAGTAATGATTAGTTCAATCAAGGGGTAAATTTATAAAGTTTCTCTTGTTAAAGAGATCATATTAAATAACGTTTCTAACGTCCCTGACACCATCTCATTGACTTTTAAACATGTTCTGCTTCATCCCAATTACTTACTTTTAGTTAGAAGCCACTAACGTTATTTTCTAAAATGCCTGGAAGAATATATATAATTCTAATAACAATAAATTAAAGGTGTAATTGTTTAGTTACTAATTTGTTTCTTCTATTTTAAGATTCTCTATAATTTACATATCTCATGAGGGATCTCGTTACTTTTTTTCATTTGAGAACTATCTACAAGTTTTAGAATCAGATGTGCATTGATTTAACAATATTTTAGAATCGTAAAAAACTAACGCGAATAAATTTTTATTGTAATTATTTTTTCAGACTTAAATTTCAGTAACATTACTGTTTTGTTAGTAATGACTTGGTGAGAATATCCACCACCATGTCATGCTCTCAAGTTTTTCATCAAAACCTATCTTTGATATCTTTAAAAACTAGCCCTCACCAGAACAGAAAGGCTAGCCATTTGCTAGCTTTCGGATGGACATAATCATAGTTGTACATTGGGTGAAGCAGCAACAATTAGACGATTTACATTTTGTGCCATGTTTACGTACTTGTAAGTGGTACGTTCAAACATACACCTGTGTGTAGAGTGAATTCATAGCCTTTAAATTCTGTCGAGCTTTGGTCGCGAGAGCATCGCGTTTACTGAGGAAAAATCCAAGCATGCCTTGAGGCAACGGTTTTAAATTGAAAGAAATGCTAAATTTGTAACTCGCCACCATATTGAACTGGGTTAAAACGGTTAGGACTACTGCATCTGTTCTCAACAAGAATCCGTCTGGTTGACTTCAAGCAGCAAGAATTACTGGAAATCTGGAATAGCATCTAGTGAAGTCCTCGCCGTTACTTGAGACCTTTCACTCAATAGCCTTTCACTGGAACTATTAGACGCATCTTCTACGAGGATTAAAACGTCCATGCCTTCAAAGTTCAGAGGGTGCAACAACTTTTTCTCCGTGATCTGAATCAGTGGATGGAGATGTACAGAAAATTATTGTTGAAGATAATTTTATTGATATGAACCAGTGTTCACTAGATATCAAACCAATTTCAAAATGTTTTCTAACGTTCTCCATCATTTTCCTGAACATAATATATCTGCCTCTCTTTCTTTCTTTCCTTCTTTCTTTCTGTCTGTCTGTCTGTCTCTCCCTCTCTTTTAAACCCGATTCAATATGGTTTGGCGTGTTGGAACTTTGTCATTCCTTTCAATCTCCAAATTTCACCGAAGAACATGTTGGGTTACTGTATCAGGTTTATTGTTTTGAAAACCATTGTTTCCACAGCAAACGCTCGGTGTTCTAACGACTTACGTTCTAAGGTAACTAAGAACTAAGAATAACTATTTACACCAGCGTATGTTGCAGTGTGTTACACACAGCTACGTAAGAGTATCACCACATATAAACCGTTTAACTGTTTCTGCTTCTCATTGTACATGAAATATATAAGATGGGAAAATAAACTACAAAAAATGGCACTTACATGTTAGGGTGCAAAGACAGGAGCACATAAGATTCACGAAACACAAAAGAAAAGCGGCAACGTTTCGCAAAAGCGTGTTCACATATTGGGAGATGAGATAGACAGAGAGAACTGGTGATAGAGAGCCACCATGTTACCAACTGACGTTCCCATGTATTTGTGAGTCTTATATATACCAGTCTTTGCACCCTAACATGTTAAATACCACTTTTATGCCTTATTTTACCTTCATAAATGATGAAAGATGTCCCATGTATATTTGTAACCAGAATCTTTTGAAATGAGATATGAAAATTGTTTACTGTTTTTCTTATCTTGTGTCTATTCTGTTCAATAATATGTCTAATTTTCTTTTTTCCTACTTTTTTTTACCTCCAAGTATATAAAAATGATTTTTCTAAACAAAAGAATTTACCTTGTGCCTGCTGTTAAGATTATCTCTCAAATAAGGCACGCTGTGTAAGATCAATCCAGAATTTCTCACGCAGTAAGAACAATAATGTGTGAAAACTTTTTTGTATTTAAAAAAAATATATGAAGGATTGGCCACAACAACGACCCCCCACCACGATGGATAAGAAGCACTTCATGAAGCGATTTCTTGGTATGGTCGTAATTTGCTTTTTGTCGTAGTAATTTTGATCCGTAATATATACATAAATATTTACATATATATACCTTACTTTTGTGCAGTAAGAGTTTCCTTTTTCAGTTTTACCTTTTTTTGTGCTCAAAGATGAGATCTTTTACTTCATTTACCATTATTATTTTTCGAAAGATTATTTTTTTTACGAAAGTATCTAAGTATTTAGTTCGCACCTCGTATAAATACATCTCTACACATATAGATTATAAACACGTATTGTGTTAAATTCTTTATATGTGTACATTTTATAAATGTTTCATTAGCTTCTACTTATAATTATCCGTTTACCTTCAACTTTTATTTTTCGATTACTTTTCTCGTAATTTTTACTGCAACAATACGGTATTAACAACAACAAAAAATTAAGAAGTATGTGTGAATTATCTGCATGTAAGTTAGAACCTTTTTTCTTAATATTATTATCATTATTATTGTTACAAGTATTTGAGAGGACGATATTACAATTTCGTTCTCTGTTCCTTACTGCTTCACCCACTCTTTCTATATAGATCAAGAATTCGGCTTTAGTTTTTCATTTGTTATCTATATTTATTTATTTTTCCTCCTGGGACTTGCATGGGCTTCCTAACGGGGCGAATTTTCGACCAGCTCTGCCACGACCATTTTAATATCTGGTGGGAAGTACATTGGACAGCTAGCCGTTGTTGTAGGCCGCATATTCTGATGATAATTTAAATTAACATTTTCACTGGGGACAGGTACTTGTCTTTTGTTTTCAAGTTGTTATCATGAAGTTTTAAGGATTCTATTTTTTTTAAAGCAACTTGAAAAAAAGGAAGTCCTCTCTTTGGTGAAAATTTGAAGTGTCCCTGTGATCCCATTTATGGATGTAATCCATTAATAAAAAATCTTTAAAACCAATAAAAATATTTTAACACCTATTTAATCATTTAAAAATACGATAAGATGTATAATAATATATAAAAATTGTTAACACAATCATAATATGTTTTAATGATTTTTTTTCGATTTCTAAAATGTTGTGTACTGCATGTTAAATAAACCGATAAAATATTTACTCGTTTGAGTGTCCGCATGCAAAACTACCATCACTTTTGTAAGTATTATTACTATTACGCTTAGGCACAAGCTTTTGAGAGCACAAAATTTACTTTCTAAAGAATTATTTAGTAGACTTATTAGCTACTTTGGCTTGGTACTAATACGGTTCTTAATAATTTTAACTTTTTCATAAAAACATGCTTGGCCTAAAATACATTACAGTAAATTCGTATTGCACGGTTTAAATACGTATATAATAGATTACTTTGCATAATGCATGGTTAAATATAGCAAGAAAAGCTTCTTAACATTTTTAAGATACTTATAGTTCAGCAGATAGGTGAAATATTTGGTAAAATTGTGCCTTTAATGATAGAAGCATTAGACTTACAGCATGGATAAAGCACATTATTCTAAAGATTTTAAGATACAGAGCCATCTCAAATTTTTTCAGACCCGGCCGCCATTTTGAAAAAATGACCCCAAAAACAATTTTTTTGCATTTATCTGAAACGGTAGCCCGTACAGAAATTTAGCAAGAATACAAAAGGAAAGATCATATTTTTTTCTTTCTCAGTCGTTATTACCATTTTTCTCCTAGAACGAACGGTTACAAAGTTATCGCCGATTTTGAATTTGAACGTTTCAACACTTAACAGAAAAGCATCCATTATTTTGGCCCCTCCACCACACCAAATTTTAGATATAAATAGCCTATCGTTTTGTACCTATCTTTCGCGTTTTGCACCGCAACGCTTAAAAAGTTATAAGCACGTATATTTTTGGGGGGCACAAGTTAATAGTAGCTCTCCGCAGTCTTTGTTTTTTTCAAAAACTGTTAGTGTAACGGTCTGCACTCGTTTTGCACCATTTTGTACCCAAGTTTCGCGCTTTGCACCGCAATAGTTAAAAAGTTATAAACACATATATTTCGTGGGGCCAGATTAATGGTAGCAATCGTAAGTCATTTTTTTTTACAAAACAGATAGCGTATTAGCCTGACTTGAACCTAAAGTGACCCGGTTTTGCGAAACTTGGGTGCAAAACGAATGCAGTAAAATACACTATCTGTTTTGTAAAAAAAATGACTTACGATTGCTACCATTAATTTGGTCCTCGAAAATATATGTGCTTATAATTTTTTAACCATTGCGGTGTAAAACGCGAAACTTTTGTGCGAAACGAATGCAGACCGTTATACTACCTCTTTTCGAGAAATTTAACTGAGGGAGGAGTTACCATTAACTTGGGCCCCCCAAAATATGTGCGCTTATAAGTGTTTAACCGTTGCGGTTCAAAACGCGAAACTTGGGTGTGAAACAGTGCAAAACGACAAGTTATTTATTTCTAAAATTTGGTGTGGTAGAGGGGGCCAAGTTAATGGACCCTTTTCTGTTAAGTGTTGAAATGTTCAAATTCAAAAACCGGTGATAATTTTGTAACCGTTCGTTCTTGGAGAAAAATGGTAATAACGATTCAGAAAGAAAACAAATATGATCTTTCATTTTGTACTCTTGCAAAATTTCTGTACGGGCCACCGTTTGTGAGACAAATACAAAACAAATCTGTGTTTGGCACAATTTCTTCAAAATGGCGGCCGGTTCCGGAAAAATCTGAGATGGCCCTGTATCTTAAAACCTTTACAATAATGTGCTTTATCCATGCTGTACGTCTCATGCTTCTATCATTAAAGGCACAATCCTTCCACATATCTGTTGTGCTATAAAGTAATAAAATTCACTATCATTCACTTTCTATTTGCTTTGCTTCCTTTATTCTTTATATTCCATATAAACTTTGTATATTTCCTTAATTTATACCTTTTAGGAAATGATAAAAAAACGGATTGGTTTATCTGAACGCCATCTATGCACGCAGCACGAATTGAATTATGAATCGTTGATACTAAATAACATCTATAAACATATCTAAATAGAAAAAAATATGCCATAACTATTTCAATAATTAAATTAATTTGTCCATTAAGCACTGATAAGTCTAATATCCAAAACTTAATAAAAAAATACGCTCGAAGCGTTTGTAAACGTGAAACAATTTATCTTGCGACCGGAATTTACTTTTGAACATAAACGATTTAAACAATCTCTCAGTAACTATTAATTTTAAACTATTAAAAACTCGAAAAATTACATAAAAATAATCTCTTGTTTTACTATAGTATATTGTCATATTGCTATTATATAATATTTGTTGACAAAAATTTTTTGGGCGATTCTCTTCTTAAATAATTAAAAAAAAAGAAAACAGAAATACTCTTTGTTATTGTCAAATGGTGCAAGGTGTATTCCAGTACCAATTTCTTTAAAAAAAATAGTAAATATGTTCCAACCTCTTTACTACAAGTGCTGATGAGAAATTCGACGGGACCTACCACACAAATGTTGTGGTCCGACATAACGGCAGCTGTTTGTACGTTCCGCCGGGCATCTTCAAGAGCACATGCAAGATAGACATTACGTGGTTCCCCTTTGATGACCAGCACTGTGAGATGAAGTTTGGTAGCTGGACCTATGATGGCAATCAGGTATTAGACAGAAAAAAATGTGGATTATGTGGCGTCCTCCCGTGTTAATGTAAACGTATTATATATATATAACATAATATCTATAATTACTATTCGCCACTGATTTTCAGACACTGTTAATTATTTTATTTTAAAAGAAAATACTTCAACGAATAAGAATAAAAGTCGTATGTACTTTCTTTGGTATTCAATTGTCAAGTTGTTTCATCTAGTTTGGCGAAATATTAGAACAAAAAATATCAATATATTATTAACCATATAACTTATTTTTTACTATTATTTTTAGACATTAGTTCCGGATAATAACTACAAGTTTTAAACATCGATACATATAACTAAATATACTATCGCGAATGGATCAGATCCGCCTTTTTATGTTAATTATGTGGATGCATTTCTTTGGTTCTAGGTTTAAAGTAATCCAACTTGACAATTTATGCCTTAGGAAGATTTTTCTTTTCAATTTTGTGTCTCTAAGATGTGGAAAACCATATTTATCTATATTTGTGAAAGAAACTCTGCATGCAAAAAAAAAGTCAAATCAATTTTATTTTTTTTCTCTGCCTTTCTCTAACTGTGTTAACTTCGCTAATGCTTCTAAGAAAACATAAAAGAATCTACAAATAGAATAGTATCTTCGTGATACGCATGAAACGGCGCACACTAACCTTCTAAACAAGGTCAAAACCATGGTAAATTGTCATCACCGTAATTAGTGTTAATCTTCTACTAACAATTGCTGACATCAACACAAAAATTATTTTCTTCCTATTGTCATAGATAGCCAAGAACATAATTATATCTTACGTGTCGTCACGTGTTTAATCTTAAATTTGTGTTATTGTTTTTCACAACTTAGGTATTTTTTTATTCAGCAGTTGGCAACGATTACATTTTGTGCTTCGTAGTTTTCTTTTGTTTGCTATTTCGTTTCATTAAAATAAAATAATCAGGTTACCCTGAAATGCACGATATATCACAGACGATTAGCAATCACACCACATCACATATTACTGTTAAATAACTCAGACATCTGCTCTAAGTGAAAAAAAGAAATGATTCGTTTAATTTACCATCCTCTCAAAATATTCCTGTGAAGATCAAAAAAATAAATCATCAGGAGGGGAGACCATGGAAAAAAGAAGCCATTTTGCATGGAGCAAGATATTCGACCAGAGTTTCTTAACTTGACTTCGTCAAACCACCAACTGTGTCTTCCATATCCTGTTTCATTTTTAACCCCTTTCCCCCACAAGTCCAAATACCAGCTACAAATAGTTTTTTTTCTTTAACTAATCAATATGTCGATCTCACGATACTTTTAAACCATTCAATAAAATAATTAAATGTCTAATTTCCATGTCCCTGATTACGGTATTACCTCCCAAAAGAATTACTTGTAATAGATACTTATTAAACTAAAAAGAAAGGAACATCTTGAATATTAATATTACAGGAATATTCTTGTTAATATATCATCCATCAGTTTTGTCTTTAAATTAGAAGACTTCATAAATTAGTTTTACTAATATGTTTACTTGTTTTGTACACAATTATTTGTTTAAATTTACAGATGTTTACAAATAAAAAATGTCAATCTCTAACATTAGTGTACTCTCCTAACTTCGTTAATTAATATCTTTATTTTTATATTTTTATCCAGTTTCAAAAATTAGTCTTTAAACATTTTCCTCTTGTTGAAATATATTTGATTCAAAAGATTTTAAACAAACTACGGAATAGAAATTCAAACTAATAATTTTCATTCAGCTTCATCTTTATATTGTTTCACTAGATTTCATTTGTGTACGTATATTTATTATATTTCTGAATACCATATTTTCTTTCTTAAATGTTCTGAAAATGAAGAAATAGTAATAAATATTATTGAAACCGTATATTTCCTAACTTCAATTTATTCGTCCTTATTGTATATTATAAATCAAATATATTCCTTTAATCAAACAATTCATGTGACTTGAATCAAACAGATTATATTACTTGACTCAAACAAACCATATATCTTCAACCAACCAAATATGGTAACTTGAATCAAACAAGTTATGTTATTCTCAACCAACCAAATCAGGTAACTTGAATCAAACATGTCATGTGACTCGAATCAGATCATATAACTTGAATCCAATAAATCACGTAATTTGAATTAATGAAGTCATGTAATATGAATTCACTAGAACATGTGATTTGAAACAGATCATATGACTTGAATCAAACAAGTCATTCAATTTGAATCAAGTATATCATGTAACTTCAATCCAACAAATCACGTAGTTTCAATAAGCCAAATCACGTAACATGAATCAAACAAGTCATATAGATTGATTGGAAACTTTTATTGACGCTGACATTAATGAAATCAATAGAAACAATAATTTTGAAGAATAAAAATAATTTAAGATTTGTTGTTATTTTGACATAAAAATCTGCAAAACATGTAATCATAGAACATGTATTTTTAACTGTAAATATTTTGCTGAAATATGTGGAAAACCAATATTAATAATAAAAATAGGGTAATAAAGTACATCTCAATAATTTATTATAATCTTGAGAGAAAATGTATACATTTATGATATTCTCAAAATTTTGAACAGTTGAAGTAATGTTTACATTCTTACTCAATATCATACTAACAATTTACGAAAAGAAGTTGTTGAAAACATTAGATTGTCGAAGCTGGCAATAAGAAAACTAGTACGCAACATGTTTTCCACAATAGAAATCAAAATTACTCTTAAAATTGATAACTGTGATCAAGTTCCTTATTATATATATTCACAAATAATTATTATACTTCAATATACGTAATTAACAAGAAGAAATATTGCTACTGAAATAAATTTGAAGAAAGATTATTCTTGTTTTTTTAATTAAAGACAACAGGTAAATTTAAATTACATTTAATTCAAAAATGAAATATCCTGATGATGGTTCATATCTATTCCTGTTCTCCTGCACAAATCTGACGAAGTTGGGAGGAGAGACCTGAAATATACAGGGACTTATTACAGGCAGGCCTGAGTTGTAACAAAAAAGAAGCCAGGGATTCAAAACTCCTTAAGGCTCAAAGAGCAGTGTTTTTGATCAAAACACTCCTTCTTTTCCTTACCCTTTCTATATTTTACTGTTTCTAACCTTTGTTTCTAATCCCTTTTGTACTATAATCTATTTCTCTCGTTATCTCTTATTATATATCTCTATTCCTCTCTCTATTTATCTATCTTTATCTATTTCTATGTTTCTCCTTCATTGTCTTGTACTTTACTTTCATATAAAGAGCATGGTTGTATTAATTTTGAATAACCTGACTTTTGGTATCATGTTGGTCCCCTTCCCCTTGTGTTGAAGAAAATTAATGGGTTTATCTTTATTCGTTAAATATAATCCTCAACAATTTTATATCCTTATTGATTTAATGTTACCTCTGTTGTGTTTTTTGTACTTAAGTAGTATCGTAAAAGGAATGTTGTTTTACGTATATTCATTTCATTCTTTGTGTGCATTCGTTAGTGTCATTTTTTTATGTGTTCTTTGGCTGTCAGAAATACGTTTGTATGTCTGTGCATGTTTAGATTTTTAGAAGGCAAATAAGAAAAAAATATTTTGTGTGTATTGGTATAGTGGCTGTTGTGATATAAGCACATATGTAGATGTAATACCTTGCTTTTTTATGTATTGATTCATTTTTTCCTTCTCTGAATTGATAGCTAGGTTAGTATTATAGACCTTATAGAATGTGAGAACAGTGTTGTCGGTGTCCAAAATTAGAAAAAAAAAACTATGAGAATTTGAAACTAACTGTAACATTTTTCAGTTGGATCTCACATTAAACAAAGAAGAGGGTGGAGACCTCTCGAACTTTATTACCAATGGCGAATGGTTCCTGATAGGTAAGATTCTGTTTACATTAGTTTATTGTATGGTCGGGGACACAAAATAAAACTAGACCTCTCTACAAATAAACTGAAAAGAATTATTAGCAAAAGCAAATTGAGCTGTGATTTAAAAATATTTGTCAACATCTAAATGATTAATCAAGTTTTCAAATACTCTAAATATGTCCTTGAAAACCACATGGTCTAGTTTAGTTTGTGTACCCCACTGTACAGTGATTATATTAATTTAGTTTCGTCTCTGGACATCAGGTAGTGTATGCGTAAAAGGTTCAGTACAACCATGGTCCAACCCAATTTTTCTTTAAGAAAACATGGATAAAACAAAGCGAAAATATTAAAAATATCCGTGTTTTCCAGACCTGGTTTTAAAGATCATTTAGGTCTCTTTCTTAATAATTTGTATCGTAAATTAGACCCAAAAAGCGGGACTTTTCTAACATTTTTCCTCAGATTTCTCAATTTCTCTGAAAAGTAGGGTGGACTACTGCTACAATCAAGCGTTCAGTTGTAACACAATGTAAAATACGTTGTTTGGTATGTCTTGAATTAAGTATTGTAGAGTGACTTGTTCATCAGTTACCAGTGTTTCAATGTACTCTTGGTTTTCGTATTCTCTATATTTGATCATATTTCACTCCATATTTGATCATATTTCACTCCATATTTGATCATATTTTACGTTATTTCACATATCTGAGGAGGAAGAATAATTATATCTCAATTAGTTAAATATAGATTGTTTATTTTAGTTCTGCAACTTGACTAACCTTAATGTGTAGAGAAGGAAAAAGTACAAATACAGGGCGACTCAAAAGTCCAAGTACAGGCTGGCAGTTCACAAACCCACAAGGGGACTATGTACCGTAGTATACAAATGTATAATGGTGGAGAATGGATACTTTTTCTAGTACATGATCGATACGGCCGTGGGTCGTCTTGAAATTTACCAATTGGATGCATGTCATTTTTTTTTCTCGAATGGCAACCGGGTCGTGTGACATATCAAACAATACAAGAGTGTCCCCAGAGCCATTCCAGCTGTCTGATTTCAACTACCTGTTACGATAGCGGAGTTACCTTCACTGGACCCACTTGCCATTTGTAAAGAAAATGATCTCCATTCAATATGGCGAAGTTTCAAAATGGCGTCCACGTTGATTGTGTACTCCAAAATATATCCCCTCCTCACCATTCCATATTTGTGTAGGACTACTACGATGCTTTATTTCTTTGTCTGTGAAGTTCCAGGCTGTAGTGGGACTTTCGAATCACTCTGTAGATACTCTGCAACAATTCGCTATTATTGAAGCTTTAGTACAACAATGATGAAACATAGAAAATAACTACAGTTACACACGGAGACAAAAATAGTCTTACACAAATAAGATTAATAAAGACAGTGGACGAGAGAACCCAAAATGGATGCTACCATTCCGTTTTAGGTATTACTATAATGAACACATCACCTAGAGATAGGATTGTGTGGATAATGTAAACCGTAGAGGTAGGAAAATATAGATGTATTCAGTTAGGTAGGTTAGATCAGGTTAGTTATTGCACCAAGCTACGTTACTTCACTACACTACACAAATATCTACACATTGAAAAGCACAGAAAGACTCACTTAGAGAACACATATTTCGTTAAGTTGAATCAAGGACCTACGATATACTAGTGAGTTTTCATACAGTCCCTATATTTCTTGTGTCCACCATAGTAAATCACATCACAGGCAATGATATAGGCACTACGTTTCACCAATAACTAAAGGATATATACTTATGAATTTATCGATACCCGCTGTACATATTCTTCAATTACGCCATGGATTTCGTCAGGATTTTCAATTCGGGTGGGCGGGTGTAAAGTCAAAATTGGGAGCTTGTAAGTGGAGTTTTGCACGGTTTCTATCGATTTTTGACCGTAATTTTTTTTTAAGTTGTGGGGAGGTGTTCTCGAGGATTTTGGGGGTGACGTCCCCTACAGGGGGGACTGGCGAAATCACAGTAGTCTTCATATGCTTGAATTCTATTACAACCAAAGACTGCCATTGAACTACAATGCTAATATACTGAAACGCCAACTTTGAGTGTTCCACAAGACTAATCAAGAACAGAGGCACATACAAGTTTATATGGTTCCATTGCTAACACTCTCTAATTAAGGTTGTTACAGTCGTGGCTGATATTTGTTATTATTATTATCGTGCTTGATATTTAAGTTCTCCTGGATAATGAATATTACATCTAAAGTCTTAAACTCCCATTTCTTGTTCATGCGAGGTAACCGAGGGAGCATCTAAAGTGCATCCCATAAGTAAATACTTGTGATGCGAATCATTCTTATATCAAAAATCCAAGATGTACGAGATATATACATACGAAAAGATAGATTAGTATTAAGCACTTTTCTTATATTCATAGATCATAGCATCGCTCCTCTGATCAATCATAGCCCACAAATCATACATTACAATTCTTTAAGTTATATCAAATATGTAATATCTGTTCTATATCACACATATATTTCCTGGAGTATTCTGACATTACATCTAATAAACTGTATCTAAGGTCATATTACCTATTTCATTACCAGAGCCCGTCAAATGCCATTTTGCCATGTTTTTTCCTAACGTTCTGATCATCTTGAAACTTCGTATGTAGGCGATTTGTGGGGTCCAGCATATTTTACATATACATCTAAAAAGCCATAAAAGCTATATTCTGTCTGTTCCCGCGATAGAAAACATATTTCCGAATAAAAGCAATTTTCAACAGATATTCTGCAAAGTAAGCAACTCGTGTTGTATACATTTTCCCTAATTTTCGTTTCTTTTCCATTTCGAATAAATATAATTTCTTTCAGCGCAACTTAAAAGACGGGGATAAGAATTACGCACAACACGAAAACCCTCCCAACAGTTTAAAAGTACGGAAGTTGAAA
Organism: Lepisma saccharinum; assembly: GCA_022664845.1. Classification (NCBI taxonomy): domain Eukaryota; kingdom Metazoa; phylum Arthropoda; class Insecta; order Zygentoma; family Lepismatidae; genus Lepisma; species Lepisma saccharinum. The sequence continues at coordinate 42,204 of JAGDQP010008536.1, forward strand.
CATTCATTTTCTTAGGCGTTATGCATCGTCACATACAAATAATCAGGGCGATTCTCTGGAACGTGGTCATGTTTAGTCCCGTGCGTAACGCTTAATTTTGGTGTGTAACTCAAAGTTTGTCGTTTTGAGTGTTTTTACTCCATTTTAACTATGCACTAATAATTTCCTCCTAATTTTGACATGCTTGTTTTTACTTTCTTTGGATAGTTTCAGTTTTAGAAAGCAGTTTGTTGCACAAATGTCCCGTGCGTAACGCGATAATCGCCCATTAAGAGATAAAATTCTTACCCTCAAAATTACTTCTTACTGGCTGCTTAATCAAATCTTCGGATATTTAAAACACTAAATCTTAATTACGATGAAGTGATAAACATAATAATAATAATAATAATAGGAGGGAAATGTTTTCATTGTTATTCTTGGATTTAGTAGAATTTGTAAACGCCTTGAGCACTGCAATTAAATGGGGAAATAAAAGCTATACAAAAAAGTCAAATTTTTAATAAAATCTATATATAAAAGCCATATTTTTAATTTTTAAGAGCCATTTTGCTATGCTATATTTTAAGAAAATAAGAGCTATATTTTGACGGACTCTGTTCATTACTCATGGATTTTACACCAGATCACACTGTCGTTATATTACGACGCCATTTCTCATAAAGACCTTCTTGAATATGGCGCTCAATAATCCACTTTGGAAACACAATGTCAATATTCGTAACACTGAGTATGAAACTATCTTTTTTAATAAACGCGGATACTATTCCATTGCGTTAATATATAGTTACATTACAAGATTATTTATTTACTTTTAACTTCTAACAGTGGCCATCCCTTATGGCGAAAGTTAGTCATTATTTTCCTTGTATGAATATTTGTGCTACAATGTCCTGTATTAGCGTCATCAGGTGTTAAGTAGACTGACAATTATGATAAACAAGAAATTACGTAGCAAATAATATCCTACCGTTCCATTGTGCAAGAAGTAAAATATGAAAAAATAAGTGAAAATGGTTTAACAAGAAATAGCAGGAAAGTGAAGAAAGACTTTCACACAAGGATATCAGTGTAAAAATATTCCAATCAAAGGAGATGCTTCTATGCAGGAATCAAGGACATCCTACAGTCAAAAGAAATATATTTAATAAAAAATAATGTTTTCTCATGAAAAAGCAGTAAAGGTATGAAAAATGCATGTAGAGGGTTTAGTTAAATCTGAGATGGCAACACTGAGTCGAGTTAACTAATGTACTGCCATATAACATGAAGAGATCAGGCTATAATAGATTTAAAAGACTTACAGATCCTATGCTTTATAAAAACCACGAATCGCTACTGATTCCAATCTTTTTTTCTATGCACGCTTTATGTATATACCAAACGGTAAATCATCTCAAATCTTATATTTCCTGAAACCATAGAAACCGAGCAGCCATAGCTCAGTTGGTAGAATATTGGCTTAGGAACCTGAAGAATCTGGCAACGATCCCAGCGGAGCCCATCCTGACTGTTTTTTCTCAGTCACGCCAGACAAAAGCCCGGATGGTACCTACAAACTAGCCCCTGGCTGACCGCCTTCCAAATTCCTCTCTCCCACTCTATATCCCGGTTTAGTTACGGCGTGACTCAGGAAACACTCGGAGGAAACCCTCAAGGCCCTAAGTAAGTTCAACTTCAAATTCCTGAAACGATAGACATTTAATTTGTTAGAGAAAACTATACCGTTTCCACAAAAATTAATTCAGAAAGCTATATACCTCTCCTAAAATATTTTTGTTTCAAAAGATCACCAATAATAATTTTACAATTATATAAAGTTTACGGGGGTGAAAGATTAAAAAACACAAATTTTCAAGTGTCCACTTAAGTAGTCATGGTTCAGGCAGTAGCGTGTGTGACTACTAATCGGATGGCCCAAGCTCAAATCCCGGCCAGGACACTGGAGACTTTACTTGCAGTGTCCCCTTGCCTGGCGCTCTGAGATGCGCTCGGACTCCTATCAAATTGAGTACCAGAGTGTCCTTGGTATTCCGGGGCACCTTAGAGGTAAAGACGGTCGAGCGCGAGACCAACCACAGTTCGTGCTGTAGGTCGAGAATGTGTGGAGCAACCTCCACATCTCCCATGCACCGTTCACGATGCGTGCGCATCGCACAGAGGAAAACTTTTACTTAAATTAATTGTACTGTTATATTAAATTTGCGGGAGTGAAGGATTAACAACCATATTTAAAAATAATAATAATAATAATTTACAGTTACATTAAGTTTATGTGGGCCAAGGATTAACGACCATTATTCTATTAATTTGTTCTTTAGAAAATAAGGAGAAAAACAAGTATTGAATAGGATTATGCAATACCGTTGATATTTTGTGAAACGACTGCACTACCACCTAGTAACTTATATCTTGGATTCTAAAGGCTGACAACGCGCCACCTGGCCACGACATGAACTACCAATACCCTCCTCAACAAAGTAGGGACCTTGGAACAAAATACTATCGAATTATTCAATATGTTATGGATTACGTTTATCGCTTTTCTTCCGTGGAATTTGTTTTGATGGCAGACCAACAGAAATATCTATGAGGACTATTGAGAAGGTCTGTTAAATACCTACATTTGATCGTGAAATGGTAAAACAACGAGTTAGCGTACAAACCATGAAACTATAGCGAGAGAAAAATATGAATACAGTCCGTAACTCACTCAAAATGTCTGTTCTTTACCCAAAGAGAAATATGTCCTTGACAAGTACTGTGTTACTGGTTGGCTAACAATAAGCCAAAATACTTGTGCGAAACACAAGTAGTGATGAATATTGCGAATGCATCAATCCTTTTCAGATTATTTAACAGTTATTTTAGAACAGTGTATAATAACACATCCTTCCCTTTCTCACATGATGATTGTGATACGTTTTCTGGCCAGGACCCGATTCAAATTGGGTTAATTCACTCGAGTCACGGATCTGGTCGGGTTAGACCCACTCGGGTTACGGTTTGGGTCCGATCTACTTAAGCCACGGGTCTGGAACGTATGATTCAGAAGCACTCGAGTCCGCTCAAACCCACTTATTCATGGGTAGGATCGGGTCAGAATCACTAGGGTTACGACTCACTCATCAAAGGCTATTTCTGACCCGAAATTTCCTAACTAGACAAGGTAAACAAACGGCGTTTTCCATTACCTCTCATCCGATACGTTTGATAGGACTAAAACTACTCTTTTAAGTAGATTTCCGTACATTGTATTCATTGTGTCCCCACTAGGGGAGGATGAAATCCATGACCCCTTTATTAAGAAATTCAAGCTTAGACACTTGTCCAAGGGGGAACTTTGAAAAAAAAATGTCAAAATTTCAAATACAGTAGAACCTCGTTAAGTCGGATCTTTTGGGATCCTTGGTCCGGGATAACGAAAATTCGAATTACCATGATATTGTGTGGAAAAATCGGTAAAGTGAAGAAAAATATAACTAATAGCACATAGAATCGCCTTTTAATTATAGAAATACTGTACTTACAAATTACAGTAGTATATTTATGGCTACACAGCAAAACATTGAAAAGTTTACTTATTGGAGAAAACGCTCGTGAGTTTCTGCTAATTTAGTTTTGAATAACGTTTGCGTGCGGCGCGATCTCGCACCCGCTTCAGCATGAGAAGTTCGGTGCGTGTAGTAATCCGACTGTCGCTCCAAGTAATTTCCGTCTGGGTTATTCGAACATCCGAGTTAAAGGAGGCCGGCTTAATGGGGTTGTACTGTATAATTTTATAAAATATAAACACAAAAGTCAATATAAGTGCTATGAAAGAATACATTTCTAACTCAAGCCACATCTTTCTTTCGTTAAAAAAAATAAATTTTAAATATCTTTTAAACTTTCGAACTATTAAGCTTTGAAAATGAAATTATGCTTCGTGAGAAATGGAGAGAATGGTGTGAAAGCTGTTCATTAAAATTCTGGGAAAGACAGCTGGGAAAGTGGGTACACATAACCTAGATAGATTGCCCGAAGACTCGTCATTGGTATTCTGAGCTAACCTGACATTCCTTTGCGCAGAAAACAAACACCGTTCTGCAGTTTGCAATTAATACTCTGATGAAACTTCACTCGAGAAATGAGATTTTGCACTTTTAAGTTATTCAACATGTTACACATGAAGCTGCTAATTAACCAAAGAACAAAAATTGGAAGTTATTAAAACTTGTTGTATGTCTTACTTGCAGGGGGAAATGTCATCAGCGAATTCAATTTTCTTTATGATGCAAAATTAAAGTAAATATACCTAGCGTGAATTATTCATTACATCATTTATTTATGTGTGTATTAGTGTCTTTATTATTATCACTATGGCAACAATGGATTTAAAGTTGTACTCTTTGTCTCAGAGATATTTTTTTTTTATGTATTTCCTTGAACTTGTAACGGGAGTGGTTCGGAGTTCGCGAGGCGGTCATTCTGAAAGTCCGTGACCAATTCACCAGTAAGGTGATGACGTCGGATTTTGTGATGGGTCCTGAAATATAAACTTCCGCTCTGTCCAACAGGAATACCCTGAGAATTGTACTTACGAATGTTATCACAGAAAGAGCGATTCTTGTAAAGAAATGCCGCCAGAAGCGAATGTTGTTTAGATTTTGCTATACTATTAATTACTTATTACCAACAGGCATTTACCAACAATATTGATATGAATTAAATTCCGTACTATACCAAATAATACTGTAATCCCCACTGAGAAAAATATGTTTCAATAAAAATATTATTGACTGAATGTTTGTTTTTATTTCTTGTCCAAATAAAATTAGAAAAATATTTTCTGACACGAAAGTTGATTTGAGAAAAGCCAAAAACAAAACAATGTACAACAGCCTCGTTGGGGCACTTGAATATTCTACAACCGAAAGATTCTACTTTCTATATATGTGACAACGTGATGTAACAGTAGCTTTATTGACTTCAGTTTAAAAATTATAGTTGCGTTTGTAGCGTTCGTGATAGGTTTTTAATAGACGACAGAGTCAGTGAGACAGAACACACGTCAGATCATTTCCACGATTCTCTTCAATGGATAGTACTACACGAAAGAATTCAGAGCTGCAATATTCACAAGGTTATATACACTCCAAATCTTCTTTTAAAAAACACAAATATGAAAAACCTCAGCAAAAGTTGGATGAATATGTTTAATATCAAAGGCAACATACACCAACATACATAATAATAGTGGCAATGAACAATTAATAAGTTCAAGATATCCAATGTAGTGTTATTTTCAATATATGAGACACACCCTTAAATACAATATGAAAAAGTGAGGCATTTCTTCATTTCTCACTACTTCAAATGCACATTAAAATTATTTAAACATTCTGTAGTTCGAGCAATGCACAATTTTCGATCTGAATTAATAACTACTGACAATAAAAAAACAATAGACAATAAACAGACCAATAAATGCAGCATGAATAAAATAATGAATAACAAAATAATAAAATAATGTAAACCTACCTTTTCGAAGACTTATCACTTGTCAAAGTATTGTCAAATATTTTCGCAGACTGGTATTTCCAATATTTTTACTAATTGACGAACACGGAACGCTCCATACGTTACCTAACCTACTCCGGAGTTCAATAAGAAATCGTCTTGAATCAAAATGTTGTTTTCTAAATTCGGTATAGCTAAAATCTTAATTAAATTCCGGGGAACTAACGTTTGTCTAGCTAACATTGTTACTGGCCAGTGAAACTATCGCTTCGACCCTTCTTAAATCGACATGAGCTCAAACTAGCCTCCAATGTAACTTAATCTTCACACCTTTACGAGCCTAAAATATTTATTTACTTTATTATTAATTTGCTCGTTGATATTAAGAACTATTTGTCAAAAGTTCAGAAGAACCTTATCGATATTGCGATTAATATTTTAACGCCTTACTGTGCGCACTTATAATCCAAGAACATGCGTTCACATACCAATCATATGTAACTTATAACCACATTCGATATCACGCGTTATTTTAATATGACAAGCACGATATATTAACGTCCGAACAAGAAAAGTGCGATTGGACAGATTTAAACCTAACAATTTCCAGATTAAATTAAATATAAAATGAATACGTTAATTACGTCAATAATTCAATTTGTACACAGACAAAATAAGTATTCCACGTTTTGTACAGTACTTGTTCGTATAGAATTCGGTATGATTTATTTCTCGTCGTGGGGATCGTTGCCTCCTATTTCCTTCTTCTCGCAAAATATCCGGTACGACTGTTCTCCTTCGAAGCTTGATAAACTTTTTTCCTCTCCGGCGTCGTGAACTTCTTAACAGCTGTGCCCTATGATTTGTACTAGGATTTCCTAAGCACAATACGGTACGCCTTTTCCTTCACAAACACGACTAAATATATCCCTTTCAATAACTTTTTCTAGGTAAAAAGATTGACGTTTTATAATTTGACTCTGTTTACGTTTATAAAATAAGCGCACAGATAGTGTATTCGAATCACAAACTCCTAAGAGAAACTTTTCAACTTATAACAGACTGGTGAAAATGAACTCTAATCAGTCACTTTTTCATCGAATTGGAAACACTGCATTCAACGAGAGAGAAATTTGCGACGTAGAACCTCCTGTGAGCAAGATTTTTTTTTCAGAACTATCTTCAGAGTTGCAGAGCTGCGGAGAGCCCACTTGAAAACACTTCCGGTACGGCACAGAATTTTTGCGTATGTCCACCGCTAACCGGGGGCTGCACCTCCCCCGTGGCTAACGCCGCCCAGCTCCCTTCGGAAGCACCCTCACTCCCTTGCACACCTCGCTATCGTTCGGTGTGCATCCTGCCCTGGTGGGTTTATATACATCCTAGTTTTTAGTGGCCTTTTTTTTTTTAATATGTCACAACTTTTATTAAATTTCCTTTCGTTTATTTACATAAAAAACGAAAAAACTTTTTCTTTTCAAAAATATGTAAAAAGCCAACGGCAGGGTTCCAACCCGGGACCTTTGGATCAGCTTCCCGACGCCTTATCTACAAAGCCAAACTGCAGCTGCCAGATTGAGCGCTTCTCGCTTTTACTTACGGTTCAAGCTACGCGAGAGTGGGCTATTCGTAGCGGAAGTGTTTGAACAGCCCTGCAGGTAGTTCTGAAAAAATATTGCCACCTGTGATCGATTACAATGATAATGACGTCATACCATGCTTCTCCGAGCAACGAAAGAAAAAATAACTGAACAAAAATAAGAAAAAAACGGCGCCTCAATCACTCATTGTTGTCGAGCCGCTATCAGCACTTCGTTAGACAAACAATGCTAAACATTTATACACAGTACATAACAACACCTGCTTTTCAACGCTGCAAAACAAGTAAATATACGTTAAACATTCTCTTATTCCTGCACACGATCAAATTAACTTTTTGTTTTCCTGTCGTAAATAATTTTCCTGAGCTTACGTGTAATTTTAAGCAGAACACAATTGAATGAAAAGTTCCACTTTTCCTCTGCAATAAGGAAGGTAGTATTGGCTTACGACCACTGGCAGCAAACCAACGAATGGATATAAATAAATTCACGTAATTACTCACAGCACTGCAAGTCCTGTTCAATCTACAATTATCTCGAGCTACTCACTTAACTTCACAGCCCGCAGGTTAACTTTGAACCTGTAAACAGCCAATATTTCGTGAAAAATACCCTTTTAGATTCCACTGCCGAAGAGTGATCCTCGTTCCTTTGAACGTCACTTCCCAACTCGCTATTCCAGCGATCAAGGTTTCCATCCTCACAAAGGAACTGGTGTCCAACTCACGTAAATGAATAGCTGTAGCACATCATATTTTCATTTATAACAAACTACACAAATTATATCTCACCTCTAACTTTAAAACTTTTGATTAAAAATATATTTACATTAAATAATGATAAACCATCATCAATACATTTTATACACAACGAAACAGTACCTTTGAAATTGTTGTCCTTGGATTTCTTGTAGTCTGCAAAAGAATTGATAAAATGTATTTTCTTTCGGTCGATTTATTGACTATTTATTTTGACCCGTTCTGTTACAATACTCTTTAAAATCTACAAATACCCATGCCCCAGGAAGAGCTGAAACAGGGGCGTGTGTGAAGTTGGCCCCCCAAATATTTGGGCCAGTCGAGATTTTCCTTGGGCCAGTTAGTACTCAATTTGGACTGGTTGGGCTAGCCACTTTCAGCTTTTAGGCTAGTTAAATAAAGGAGATAGGGGTGTCCAAAGTTCAGGGGCTAACTTCACGTTAGCCCCCCAAATATTTGGGCTGGGTAGGACTCATTTTGGGCTGGTTGGGTTAACCACTTAAAGATTTTGGGCTAGTCAAATAAAGAAGATAGGGGTGTCGAAAGTGTCTATAATGTGGAAACTCCATCTCAACGACCCGCCACTGAAACTTGGGTCAGAGTAAATTTCACTTGGGCAAGTTAGAACTCAATTTGGGCTGGTTGGGTTAGCCACTTTCAGCTTTTGGGCTAGTTAAATAAAGGAGATACGGATGTCCAAAGTTGTGTCCATGGAGACTTTTTCTCAGGATGAGAAGATCTCAGGCAATTCCACCGAAATCCAATTTCCATAAGGTTTGTGCGGGGTCCTTTATCTTAAACATTGTTTTCTTTGAAAAACCATGATCCACAGAAATTCAACACAATTTCTGCTATTTCACATGCATTAGCACTAGGTATGTAACTCCTTCAGATGTACATTTTATGGACTTTTTCTCTTTAAAAAAAAAAATCAAGAGCCCATAAGCCCCAGTAGCACGTACGTTCAAAATACATGGATTAAACGTTAGTGCCGAAATGTTATTTTAACGTTGTAAATGTACTGAAATCTCGCCCTGTTCAACGGCTTATTCGACGTTTAATAATGGTTGAGAAGAAACTAGTTGAAATCAAGAAAGGGACGATGAAGTTGGCCAAAACAGAGCATCGTTGTTGTCTGTTGGTACACATTTAGTTGTACTTTGTAATGTCCTTTCATCATACTATATAGTATTAACTTTCCAACAGTTAATAAAACAAGTATCTGCTGTAGGTTCGAAGCTGGAACTTTCCGTACTCGTCGTTGGTAACTGGACCACGTAATCACCTTGGGATTCACCACTCTTTTACGGTACCTATGAAAAAAATAGTCTTGAAAACGCCACAAATCCAGAGGTGTAGGTTAACCATCATGTAAGAATAAGAATAAAGAATACTTTCCCTTTCTCTTTGTTATCTGCATTTTTCCTTGTTTAACACTTTGACCATCGCTACACTATTAAATGTGTATTTCTCAAGAAGTGTAATATGACGCTTTAGAGAAACGCATACAAAGCGAAATCTATGTCATAATCGAAAATGAAAATTGAGAACACTTCACATTATCACACTATTAACGAAATTAAATGTTCGTTGAAATATAGTTTAAAATTCAATCTGTTTCGAACATCCAAATGAAGAACATGAGAAACGTTGTTAATCTTTCTATTCACTTTTAAGCATAATTTTTATGCAATTAACTTGGAAAGATAATCCATGGCACAGTTCAAATAGTTAGAAACACGTAATATTAACGTCCTATCAACGAAATCTAATTTTTGTTGAAGCATAGGTTGAAATTCGACCTGTTTTCAATATGCAAAAGGGAACACAAAATAATAGTTAATGGCATTGAATAATCTTTTAATTAAATTGACTTCCACTAAATTAGAAATAATCTCATCAAAGGAAATATGTACCATGGTTGAAAGTAACAGTTGAATCCACGTTGAATGAACATACATATCAAGTCTTTGTTGAAATATGATTTAAAATTAAATATACGTCTTTCAACCTAACGTTTAATCAACAAACTAAACCAAAAGTCGACGTTGAAAACACGTTTGTGTGCAATTGGGAGGTTTCTATGGAATAGACCACAAAAGTCTTCTGTCAGATCCGGTTGGTTGTCATGGTAACCCGCCATGTTCAAGTCTAAACAACAGTGGTTGGTTTATGTAGTATCTTCGATAATAATAATTCATCATGGGTATGTGCTTCGTACCAGATTGCAAACGTTACAATGAGAGAGAGACATGTCGCTTTAAAAGAATGAAAACCAGAAAAAAAAATCAGCCATTACTTCCACAAGTTACTGTCTACGTTCCTACCATCTAACTTACTTGACTGTTCACTGTTGTTTAGACCTGACCCCCGCCGCTGCTATGGCAACCAACCGGATATGGCGCCAAGCCTTTAGTCCTCCATTATAGAAAATTTAATAAATGAAAGTCAGTGTGCAGTTTATTTAATGTTCAATTCATGACACTGCATTTTATACTCTGTTTATTGTAGTAAGGAAATCTAAACTCAACTGAAATTTTTCTGTCAAAATCCCCACAAAAATAGTTAGATAATTATGCACAAAGTCTCCTATCAAATTGAGTACAAAAGTGTAATTTGTACTCTGAGCACCTTGGCAGATAAAAGCGGTAGCGCGTGGAACTGAGATCAAGAATACCTTCACATCCCTCATGTGCCTTCCACGGTGCGTGCGTCTCGCAAAAGGGATAGCTTTACCTTTACTATTTCCCCGCGGACATTTTCACGAACCAGGACCGGTCCGTAGACCGACGGTTTAAAACCACTGCTTTAAAGAATTTATTTTTAGTCAAGATATTTCACCATCCGCTCTATGACGTCATATAAGTTTTATAGCAAAAATCACTTCCGATCCTTAACTTTCATCCTGCTCAATTTTCGAAATTGTGATATTGTTCTGTGACTTCCCCAAAACAACGCAAAAACTGGAGGCGAGCACAGTGCTGGCTCTTTACTTGCCCATCCAACCAAACATGGAGTGTCGCACAGTGCGGCCAACTCCAACAATCTGGCCAAAAGTCAAAAACTCAAATAACTCATCTCATAATCTGTACTATTTTTTGGGGGGGGGGGTTCGCTGATTACAAATCTGATGTCAGAGGTAAAAACTGTAGCCCCCTTCGTCCCGTATTGACTACCCTTATTCGCATGGGTGGACTGGCCATAATAAGGTACCGGCCCAATGACCGGTGCGCCCTCCCCAGATCAGTGCCTCTGCGCCCTCCTCGGGAGGGGCGAAGGCCCGTCTTAGTCTGAGGAGGGCGCACAGCTTCCTCCCTGAACATGATTTTTCTTGAAAAAAAAAAGCTACATAATTATTTTATAACTTCATTAATTTACGTATGTATACATATTTTTATCATACTTTTAATACTCAAAGTTGCTTTGTTTGTTTATTAAAATATTGAATTTTTATAATTATTTCGTGATTAACTATAATAGATTCTTAATCTTTTGTTCCTTTTTATGTACTAATTTTCCGGGGGAAGCCCCCCTGCACTTCCTTTTATTTGGGGTATTCCATACTCGCAGGAGCCTTCGGATGGACGGTGCCCTCCCAGAGCATGTGACCACGCCCTTTTTACATGGGCAGTCCACCCATGCTTATTCGTGAAACAGCTTTACAATCAAGATGCATATAATTTTCATGGTTTTTTGGGGTCGCTGATTACGAATTTCAAGTCAAAGTTGCAAAATATAACCCCCCTTAACAACATTTTGACATATTAGCGTACACTTAAATTATATTTTTTTTAATGAAATATTACGTTGTTTATATATATATATATATATATATATATACCGGGTGGGTCACTGACGAGTGACAGCCCAAAATAACTTGAAAAAGGAGCAGAAAATAAAAAGTGTGCCCAGGTAACCTGATACCTACGACAGGGGGACACCTGATCAAGCACACAACAACAATGTCACATAAGCAGTGTTGCCACCCCAACACAAACTTATATTTTTCAAATGGCACTACGAAAACTGATAATTGAAAATAAATCTCCAAAGCAAAATACGTCCAATGATACCAAAATCGATGCTCAGTGTTGCCAACTTCGGGAGATATGAAAGGTCAAAGTTGGAAAAAGAAGGAACGGAAAGTAGCTAAATACACAATATTAGATCAGAAACATGAACGCGAAATGAAAATAGGATGTGGTCTTAACAAAATTCCAAAATTAATGTTCATTACAACTAGCAGTGTTACCACCCGAGACGCCGACAGAAAGGGAAATTTACTATCGCTATTTACGCAAAAAGTATCCTCTTGACAAAAGTCACAAAAATAAGCAGGAAGACTCTTTGAGGGTCTAAAAATGCAATGGAATTTGTTTGGAAGCAATATCACAAAGCGTTCACAAGATATAACAAAAGAGTGAAAAGCTGGCAACATTGGAGGGACATTTTTTATCCCTCAAGCAGCAGTGGACTACACACGGAGTTGCAAGGAGTATGGCGAATATTGGTCTGCAAGCCGATTGCCAGGATGATCGCTTCGCGAGGTATAGCGATGATGGCTGTAACCCCTTCTCCTCCTATTCGATAATTTCATTATAAAATATACACAAAAAGATAGTATGTTACCATTGGATATGCAAGTTACTTTATACATTTGCATAATGACCTACAGCAAGTATAAAGAATAAAAAACACAATTTTTAGCAACTAAGGTTTCCAAATACTGTTTCAAACTAGAATCCAGATTACCTCCACTTCAGTACAGGACAGCTGTGGTAAGCGCGGAGCAGACGGTAGCGTGTTGGACTTTGGAGCTTTTATACTTTGAGCAACAGTTCTAGTCCAGCTGGTAGCATTCAATTTTTTATAAAACGTGATTCACTGATGACAAAAATGTTCTATTTACGTTAGATACACGCTTATTGACTTCTGTACATTTTCAATAAAATGTTTTAAACAGGGTGGAATTAAATTTAGTTTGGTAAACGAACACAGAAAGAAAACAACAATATGATGCAATGTATTAAGAACCATTATTTTGAATTGAATTGAATTTATTTTACGGCCTTTAGACATCTGAGGTTCAGGCCAAGATAGGGTGGATGACAGAGCGTATTTTGTAAGTACCTCCCTAGTATTTAGCTGGTGTGATTGAGGAAAAACCTCAGTCAGGATGGTCGGCAGCTGGAATCGATTCCAGAACCTTCCGAATGCTAAGTCAACGCTCTACTACTGAGTTACGGCAGGTCGGTCCATTACTTTGAAATTCAAACAATGTGTTATATTTTTAGAAGTTAGAATGTTTTTATAGTTATATTTTTATTTTGCTTATTTTATGAAAATAGGTCATTCGAGATTAACAATGCGCAAGTTTGAGCCCTCAGAAAAGTTGCCCTGGCAAGTATCAACCCCGAAAGTTGAAGGTTGCGGACTTCTTTTATGAAAATGTGAACAAGACATATTTTCAGGATGTTATAGCTTCGTAAAGCAACATCACCTCACGTTTGTGTTTACATACAATGATAGCACTCTATTAGTTGATGACTGCTCATACATTTTACTGGGACACAGTAGGGGTGTCACCTACTAAATCTCGAGATCCCCAACTTCTTCGTCTTTTGACATACTATGTGGAAACTGAAAATGTTGAAGGAATACCTGGCGGGACATTGTTGCTTTGTGTTGTTGAGTGGCAACAAATAATGGACTGAAAGCCGTTTTTGTGCTACTGTTACTGTCACACACTCTACAGTATCAAGGAATTTCATTAAAAGAATATAAAAAATAAACGTAAAAAAAAAGTCTTGTGCAGGTATACTGTGAAAGGACCTCTCTTTCCTATGGACTACACTCTAAAGTCACCAAGCAACATAAAAGATACAAGTACGGTATAATTTTCAGCTAAGCAGCAACACTTCAAAATTAATTCTAGTAAAATTGAAAGTTCATAGTAGAAATAAACTATAGGATATGAAAAAAGTTTGGGGTCTCATTGCTGTTAAGTGTGAAAGCTGCTTGAAATTTAAAAATTTCCGAAATGTGTGATTTTTAACAGCATCCTCCCTGGAAAAAAAACTGATTGTACCTTACTGTAGGTGGAATTGAGCTGAATTGAATTTCGTTTATGGCCTTTAGGCATCTAAGGCTCAGGCCGGAATAGGGGAGGAGAAAGGATTTGGGGAGGTGTCGGCCAAGGTCTATGTTGAAGATTCATTAAAGCATTTGTCTGGCATAATTGAGGGAAAATCCTGGAAAAGCCTCAGTGAGGATGGTCGCCGCTGGGGTCGAACCCAGGACTGTATATGATGTAACGAGAAACAAATGCGCAAAATAAGTACTG